>JZLH01S0636424.1:47106-58798 GCA_001188425.1 Eucidaris tribuloides | reverse complement strand
CAATCATCTTCTCGTACCGCAAAGACTCAAATTACAATGGCCAGAAATACCCTCCTCCAGAGGTGGTTTGATTGATCCGGATCAAATTAATCCAGGTTAATTTAGGCCTGGTTAAGTCACTTCACACTGACCTTCAGTTAGGATCTGATCCGGAGCTAATGCGGAGCTGAGACGGAGACGGATGTCAATGTGAAGGGAGTTTAAGAGTACCTAAGTGTGACACCGCTCAGGTTCAAAAATATGTGTGGACGTTAATCGGCACGATCGGGTGTAGGAAGTTAGCCTAGTTGTTACTACAATAGGGAAGTCTAATGGGTCATCTCTACATCATCTCTGGGTTGTCAGGGTTTCCGGCTCTCAAAACGCTGAATTACAAGCAAAATTCGTTGAAAAAACGCCAAATTTGCATTTGGTAGCATACCCTAATATTATTAGAAATAACGCAGTAATCAATTTATAACACCTTTGAAAATTCTGCCGCGGCCAAAAATTTGGTTGCTGGTTGCCGTGGTTAATGCGCAGCGAGATTTTGCACGTGAAGTACATGAACATGAGCGCCGCTATTTTTGGACCCTTAACGAACGTATTTTACTGAAAATCAGGTCATGACATAATGATTTTTCAGGTATGCCATTGTGAAACACCAAAAAAAAAACGGCAAAAAGCCATTTGGCGTGTACTTTGAATTCTTCAACGCCAAAAGAAATAAAAATCGCCAAATTTGGTGTTTTTAGTGTTAAAACTCCGAACTGGCAACCCTGCATCTCTACATATTTCTAAATCACTTTGATGTTATCACTTCAGTACTCAAAATAGGTAGAGTTATTACTTTAATAGACATGAGGTGATCAAATATCAATAAATGATCAATATTTTTTCCTCTGCCAGCCGATATATTCAGTGAGAGGACATTTCCTTGATCTCATACTACACAATTTTGTCCCAGTGGTGCCACAGGCATGATTGAAATATTGTTCCTAGCTTCGCTCAAAAATTATCCTGGATTGTACATATTTATGCCAGATCCATTAATGTGACAAGCAAACCAAACAAGTCCCCATTCCCAGTAGCACGTTGTTTTACGGTGCAAATTAATGCGAAGAGCGAAAAGGGAGTCGTTAGTCCCGCTGGCGCATTATTTTACGGTGCAAATTAATGCCACAAGCAAAAACAAAAAAAAGTCCTCATTCACGGTGGCACGTTATTTTATAGTACAAATAAATGTGACAAGCAAGAAAAACAAAATAAACTCTGCGTAACTTTGTTACAAGCTGCAAATGATTCAGATTCATGCTAAATATGAGTGAAAAAATGTTAAAATCTACCAAATATTATACTAGGTGCAATGTCAGATGACAAAAGGATCAAAATTACGATGAAAAACATAAACATGACAGCTTTGATTTGTCCAGATTACGATTTAAATATGCAAATTATTGTCACATGCATGACCCAGATGGAACGATTTAATCTACATGACAGGAATGTATCACAGGTGAAAATGTGGTCAGCAAACCGGAGCTTAATTAATCATTAATTAATCCATCTTTACATCCACTCCTACTTTACCTGTTTACATTACACACGCGAGCAACATTCTGTGGTATGAGGCTCAACTGCGTGGAAAAGAAGAATTTTTCAACACACTTCAGTGGAACTGAATTAAATAAACAATAAAATCTACATTCTCTGGAATGATGCACAGGTGTAAAAGAACATTTTGTTTTCTTACACCTCACCATGGTTATCAGGACTCAAATAAACAATGGATATATCCTAGGTCGTGATCATATTACACATAATGGGTTCGTACCTAGGTAGTGAAGTGGTGTCGATCCACGTTGTGTTACCGCAATAATCCACATCGAAAGTGAGTTATGACGTAAGTGGCGCGCAAATCCACTTACCCGGATGTTAAGAATGACCCGAGTGAAGCGCCGTTACCACGGAAACAAATTGAAAGTCGGCATAATCCAAGATGGAGACGACCTGTATTTGCCGCTGTGTCGTATTTGCATACTGCATTTCGCCGTTAGAAATCGCATTCGCCGATCTCGTGCAAAATTTAGATTGCGACAAATGTATGCATTATGATCTTTCATTGGCCATCTATCAAAGGCAAATGCTACTCCGCATGATTGTTACAGCGGGACTGATGATTTTTGCGGCGACGATACAGCCGAGAGAGTGAATGGAGCAAAGCCGTCCTGGTGATTAGGTCACTTCCGGTATATGTGGAGTCGATCCAGATCGACTCCACATATTGCGTTCACATTACGAAATTAAACTCACCTCCTAGGTCGAAACTACCTCAATCAGGTAGTTGATCCACATCGTGGATGTGGAGTCGATGTAGGGTCGAAACCACTTGTTTTTGTGTTCACATCAGTGGGGAAGTGGTTTCGACCCTAGGGTCGACTCCATGTCCCTACATCAAATGTGCCTAGTGTGATCATGACCTAGGTTCAACGAAACTTGATGCAATGGGTCGCATTGAACTTAAAGGATGCGTGTAGCCCCCAATGAGATATGACACAACCGATAACAGACAATCTGTTATCTTACCCAGTGATCTTCGTAAAGCTACCTATCAGTATCCACTCAGAGTAACTATAAGACGATGTATTCAGACTAAAGTGATTGGTCTGTAGCTCGAAAGCTTTGCCGAGAATGATCGACAAAAATTCTGATATGTCTTAATTATGAAGAAAACTTAAAAACTCACCTACACATTATTACCAATCCGATATTACAAGATCTCCAGATCTCTTAAAATGTATGAGTATATTTTGCGATATGGATGTATTTTGGGAAATTTCCCTATTTATATTTGTGGAACATACTGAAAGTAAATTTTATGGTTTTTTTTTTTAAATGAGATTTCAATGACCCATGAACCAATGGAAACCTTTCAAAATGTAATACTTGACGAGAATCAGGGGTCGTGGCGATGACCGTAGCCATGCCCCTTGACTAAAACCACCAGATTAAAATCAACACCGACAATTCACATTTTTTATCACGGATAATACACCAAGACGTAAAAATGTATATAATATAGGTAGATAAGCGAATGAGCTAAATATAAGGGAAATATACCTGCGTACAGTAGCTACAATCCTTAGAATAACCTAAAATTAAACAAAAAGAGCAGAAAATAGTAGCGTCTCCGTGGCTTAGTGGTTAAGGCATTTGGCGTGTTAAGCCAGCGATCCGGGTTCGATTCCCGGCGGAGGCAGGTTTTTTTTACTCTTCTTGTTTAATTTTAGGTTATTTTCAGCGTGGAGGAGCTTTGATTGTAGCTACACCTCCTTATTTTTAGTTCTTTCGCTTATTTATATTTCTCACAGGGAAGCTAAAGCTTTTGTTATTGGTACTATATGGTTTTACAATATACATCCATCGATATATGATCTACATTGAACAACACACTTTTTGTGTGGTGAAATTACCGAATCCCATTCGACTGATGATGTAATTAATTTCATGTAAATGGTACAAAATTAAGGAAAATCCACTTATTACTTTAAACAAACATGACACCAAAGCCATATGCATGTAATAAATCTCATTAGTATAACGTAATAGAAAAAAAATGATTAAATTAGTAGAACAACAGTTTAAGATTGAAGTATTCTCTTTCTTTAATGTTCAAAAGCTATTATCATTCATATCATGTTATAACGAAAGACATGTTGACTGTTACGGTAGATGGGATGACTAAGTTTTGTTTTTATTCAACGCGGTAATTCCAAGATACGAAGCGGGGCGACATGTTACCCATGACCGCCGTTTTTAATGGTTGAAGAAAATATGGAAAATCTACTTATTACATACATCAGATCTGACACCAAATTCACATTGATATAATAAACCTCGTTAGTATAATGCAATTAAAAAAGAAATGATTTTAGTAAAACAAACAGTTAAGACTGAAGTATTTTCTTCTTTAAATGTTCAAAAGCTATTATAATTCATATCATATTGTAACGAAAGACATGTTGACTGTTACAGTATATGCGATGACTAAGTTTCTTTTTTTTATCGTGGTAATTCCAAGATACGAAGCGGAGGGCGACAAGACACCCATGACTGCCATCCGTCTGTATTGACTTGAAATAAATCCGTCGAGGGTATCCTCTTAGCGATTCGGTTTACTTCTCTTAAAGGTTGAGAGGTCGGGTGATCGTGATAACGGTATCCATTATCACGTAACAATCACAAAGTAGCCCCGGGACGCTTTAGTCAGAAACCCTGCAAGTCGAGTCGCACGGCGAGGCTATCGATATTTATTTGTGTGTTCAAGCAATAAGCGACAATACGATTATCGCGTATACGTAAAAGCGTTGAGTGAAAGCGTCGCGTGTAATGACAACGTAAACCAGAGGGTCTACGCACGAACTCCGATATGGATGACGGGTAGATATGTTTTCTAGCGTTTTTCAATCGACAGCTTAAGATAATTATCAGTGATTCCGAGATGAACCGGCATCGTATAGAGCGAGTTCATAGCCCCGGATGATTGTTCTACATGTATCTCGTGTATCGAATCGCTGTTGTTGTCTGGCAATTAACTTGTTAGGGGGAAATCACACAGCAACAAAGGCTCCAGGCTTATCGGCGTTCGAGCGATATTGATTTCAGCAGAAATGTTGTCGTGCCGTGACTCGGGTTCCAGTGATATTATGCTGTAGCGCAAATGTTTTCCTAGGGTATAGTTATCGTGAAACGTACATACGAATGGAAAAAAGCAATTACTACGAGTGCGCAATCATG
This sequence comes from Eucidaris tribuloides, assembly GCA_001188425.1. Taxonomy (NCBI): domain Eukaryota; kingdom Metazoa; phylum Echinodermata; class Echinoidea; order Cidaroida; family Cidaridae; genus Eucidaris; species Eucidaris tribuloides. The sequence goes on along the minus strand of JZLH01S0636424.1, from coordinate 54,022 downwards.
AAATATATATCGTTTAAAAATCACAATATGCATCAAAAGAGTTTTGTATCTAAAGGTCTAAAGTGGGTGTATAAGTGAGAAAGGAGTTTGTTTAATCCTTATAATACTGTGATGTTTGTTTTGCACTCTCATAATTTTCTATTGATTGCAAAATCATCCCGATACTGCTATTGTCATCCCGATACTGCTATTGTCATTACGTGTTCTTAAACTCGTTTTTGCTTTATTATCATCAAAATCTTCATTATTGGCAGCAGCAGCAACAACATCACCATCCCTAACAACTAGCAGGATCTTCGTCTTTTTCTCCCTCTCCTCCTCCTGCTTTTCTTCTAGTATTTCTTCTTTTTTCCTTCTTCTTCTTCTTCTTCTTCTTCTTCTTCTTCTTCCTCCTCCTCCTCTTCCTCGTCGTCGTAGTAGTAGAAGTAGTAATAGTAGATGTTGTTGAAGTAGTAGTAGTAGAAAATACTTGTTGCTTTTTCTAAATTCTGTAGTACTACTACTATCAATACCATTAATATTTCCATCAGTCCTAATTTTACACAACTACTATTTTTTAACATATAGGCCCGCTGCGCAAGTTGTGTTTACATCTGTTGTATTTTGTGTGTTTTGTGTTCTTGATTTTTCCCGTGCAAGGGGTATGTGTATTGTATGAGTGTATGTGTGTGTGTGTGTTGAGTTGTTGTGTGTATGTTCGTATTGTGAAGGGCGTGTTGTGTGATTATTGTATCAGTGACGTATTTTTTGTTATTGTAAACCCAGGTACAAACAATGCCAATCTTCAGTGGACCTCTATAAAAGTATGTGTATGTTTATCTTGTTTAAATGAATTACATTAAAATGACGTGGGATTTGTCCTCATTGTGTGTAAAATGTCTGGTTGTGTGTGTATGTGTATGTGTGTGTATGTGTGTTTGCATGTGCGTGGGTGTGCATGCATATACATTCATATACACACACACATACACACACACATACACACACAGACACACACAGACACATACACACATATGCACACACACACACAATCACAAACACACACACACACACTCACACATTTTGTGTGTCAATTAAGTGAGAGGCATTATTAATCAAATAATTCGCTCCTGTGATCTATAGTAGATGTGAACTTTAGAACAGCAAATGTGTTATAGGAAAACTCGCATAAATATGATCATATAAAGGCAGAAATGCATTGAGTCTTATGTTTGTGTGTGTGTGTGTGTGTGTGTATGATGGGGGAACCTCTTATTGAGCACTTGTGAAAGTTCTCTGCTGTCGATCAATTTTATTCATATCAAATGAGCGACAAGATAAACGGTGGCCCCTGAAAACCTATCCAAAGTCTCGACGTTACGTGGAATCTCGATTCCCAGGTTTCTCCACCTCGGCGTCCTACTTTCTTTTATACGCTAAAAATTTCGAAAGTGAGCTGTAGGCGATCCGTCGAGTGGTTCCATAGACACTGTATGTTTTCTTCGATTTTTTGTGTATTTTTTAATCATTTATGGGTATTATGAAAACGAGAACACAACCAGGTACCAGTTGAACTACACTTCGACAGGTTCCTATTTTTAACTGGCATGCAAGTCCGCGCAGGCATGCATTTGGCTGTACGCCAAGTATTTTCTTCTCTCTCTCCCGGATGTATAATCTCTATCTGCGGTTCGATGTCACGCGGGATATTATCTGTGGATATAACCCGCTCTTCACTTCTTTCCTTTTCACGTTACAATTGAAGATTTGTGATATAGATAGAGAGTAATTAAAGTTTGTACAAGGAGTACAAAACTCGCAGATACACATACAAACAAACATACATGTAGACAAGACTATGTGAACCTTAGATGGGTCGAATTGATAATTAATGTGGGTTTTATAGTATTGATAGGGTTTTAGTTGCTTTCATCAAGTAGGCTATATACCTAATTTATCTATCGATCTATCTCTCTGTCGATCGATCTACCTACCTTCCTACCTACCTACCTATCTATCTATCTATCTATCTATCTATCTATCTATCTATCTATCTATCTATCTATCTATCTCCATAATACAGTTGTTATTTCAACATAAAGAACAAAACCGTTCGAATTACAGTAGCTCATCACTTTCAACGCCCGTCCATTTTGTTGTAATATAGTCTGACATGTTTTGCTTAGTTCGCTAAAAATAGTCACTGATGTCTTCCGTTCGTACCTTGGCCAACTGACATGTTCAAAAACTAGAATACTCTTGGGAAGAATTGGTTTATATTTTATTCAAGGAGGATGGGTTTATAAGGATAAAATTACCCACTGATTAATGTTGCATGGCGCAGTTTTAGATCTAACTTTTTTTTATAAAATGTTAACTCATATTTTTGTATGGAAGTGTGTGTGTGTTTTAGAGGGGGATAAGTCTGACGTTTTTGTTTTGAATAGTATTTTAAGGTTCTACCTTGAGGTGGTTACATTGTTGCCTTTGTCGCCCCTGATGAATTACATCTCAAAATAGATAATGCTAATTCCAAAACAAATCTACATAGTTCCTAAATTTCAAGCAATGATCTATTTTTGTCCTCACCATCAATTACGACAAAATCAAAACCTAGAACCTGCCTCCGTATCTGCGATTCCATCTGTTGGACTGCACATCTGCGGGCAATATACTCGCATATAGCACCTGACTGTATCCAAAAATAGAATGATTGGTTACAGGTTTAGCATCTTTATTGTTCCCGGAAATAAAATCTGTTGTGTGTGTTATTTTTAGGCGCCTCCCTAAATAGGAAAACGAATTGCTAATTGATATCCATTAATATGTTATGATTTGCCCTGGGTCAGAAAAGTTACAGATTTCAAACCCTAGTAACCCATCTCGAAACTTAAGATGTTTACGTATAAATCAGGAAAATACCTCTTCATGTAAAATTGTACTCTTTATCATGTACAACTGATATTATATTTTCTTGCTGCTATATGTATACAGGTATAACAGAAATAAGTTTCTTGTAGTTTGTATGTATAATATGTATATTTTTCGCTGTACATGCATTATAGTTTGAAATGCATAGTTTAAATCATACTTGCATGTACATGTGTTACTCCACGTGTGATTTTGTGCGTGGCTTTATATTTATCCGTGTTTATCTTCAAGTAGTATATGTTACTATGATACTAAGTCCCCCCAAATCCCCACTTAATTAGCAAATATAAGATTGGGATAAGTTTTTTTGAAGAGTAGATTTTTAGGGGGCGGATTATCAATTGCTGATTTGCATTTAGAAACTAGAAAATGCAAACGGCATGACAACCACATACATGAAAATAGTTGACAATGGTATTACATGTATCATCCAAGCTAGCTTGCGCGCAATGCACGGAAATGATAAAATTGCTTTCTTATTCTAAATAATTGGGTAAAGCCACCAAAACCCATTGCATGATAGCATGGAAGGACGACAAGACAAGGTTGACCACAAGAAGCGGGTTTGACACGCGGATTAAAACAACAGTCTTCAACATTTTGGCTATAAACTTCCTACTCCATTGGAGACGATTTGATTCAATATTACACCCATCATCCATAGAATCCAGCCGAGATATTTCGTATTTAGTCCCTAAAGAGTTCATATATTGTCTAATATTAATCTCTATTGAAGCGTTATCCGTTCAAAATGGGCCAATGCACTTCCCCATCCGGTTGCGCCTACACTTTAGATCACGAAAGCCTTTTAATACTTGTACTTGTGTATTAAATATTTTACCCGGGTTCTCAAATCGTCAAACGCATTCTGCTTACGGTGTCAACCTCTGCAACAAAATTTTTTCACATCATAAATAACAATTTCACCAAGAAAACTCGATTCTGCCTTTAACCCGTAATGTGTCCCTGGTTTTAAGTCCGCTGCCAATTTGACAATCACCTAGATTTATTTCGAGGCACGAAATAAATTAACTAGCAGTTAGGTATATTAAAATGCAAACATGCGAGGTTGATGGCGAATGCACTGTGGTATGTGACGATTATGAGTAGTCATGATTGCGAACGTTTGCTCTAGTGTTCACACACGTGACAGTTCACTGGATGCTCGAGCATGAATGTGGTACATGGTAAGCGTCTTTAGCAGTCTAACTTTATGTTTGAAATTACTTTTAATGCTCTTTAAAAAGATCTTTGATAGCATTATGAAAACTCTTCATGCCTTCAACACGAAACGCTTTACACCATACTGCAAACAGACTGAGTTCGTTTTCTAAAAGTGTATTTTTCCCATTTAGTTCTTTATCGTTGTAAAAAGGATATGGACAAATATAGGAAAGCCCAAACAGTCATGGAAAAGTGTGTATGAGCATTCACACGGGGATAAAACATTGAAGGCATTTGCATCTTAAAGTGCTTTCGTGCCACTCCGAAAATATTTTTTTATATTTTTTTTAATGTGGTGATATAAATGTACAAACTATCATGTTGAAAAGGTAAAACCGCTGTTTAAAATTTTGAACAACCTGCTTTGCTATATGAACTGATCAGGTATTGTTTTGAGAGTTGAAACAAGTGTTTACATTTGTAAACAACAATATTCAGTTTTTAATATTCATTGCAAAAAAAAATCCAATTCGTGATCAGTTCATAAAGTAAACCAGGTTCTATAAAATTTATACGGGTTGCTTAATTTTGAATTTACTGTGTAGGCCCGTGATAATTTTTTTATCCCTTATGATAATATGATATAAACAATCAAAGGAAATAAATTTCCATTTCATTGCTGTTGGACATCAAATATCAAATGCAAATACAATGTGCAATAGCATTCATATCCGGTTTTATTTACATCAAAATGTAATTCACTTGTATCAGCGGAAGTACCGTCAAGTTGCTGCATGGATTTATTTTTTTACATTTCCATATTTCAGTTTGGAACAAGGACGAAATAATAAAACTTTTGAGCAAGTCTCACAGGTACCCTTATGAAATATATGAAATGCCGAATGCATGATGGCAGTCGCAAACTCAAATAGAAGACGTTATGATTAGAATTTAAAAATCGCTATTTTTTCGTTTTCTCGGTCATATTTTGTTCAAGTCACGAAGCAAACTTTCTTGTCCATGTGTGATGCAAATCAATGAATATCGATATCCAATTTCTAAACATTAAGTTACAAAAATCTAAACAAACTTATTTAAAACACATCTTTGCTTTCACTTTGCAAACACACTTTTCATAGTATAAAGGTTTGCATTTCACAGCTAAAATGTACTCTTGGTTTGGAAAAAATGTTAGAAATGCTGTAAGTCTAGGTGTTCAATTATCATCACAAGCAAAAAGTAATGTCACGTTTTGTAACTTACACATTGTTTACATTCCAATCGGATTGATCTTTATAGAGATGTAAAGAAAATTTTCACTCAACATTAAAATGCCTTTGAAAACCTGTGTATTTTATTGATTTTTATACAAATGAGGGAAAGTACCTGCGCTATCCAACACAGGATATCAGGTAAAAATAAAGCGTAATCATGGGGGATAATTTTGTTCTAATCTGTCCAACCGTTGCCGAGATTTTCGGTAATCTGTAATTGTTTCCTGAATGGCAGACACTTTAATAAGTGAACTTTCGAATCTTATATTTATAACAGAGAAACGGTAAGAACGAACACTAAAGCACCCATTGCTATACCGTTCATTGATTGATATGAAATAAACGAGTTGGTTATCGGCTCGCTTATGCGAGAGAGGTACCTGGTAATAACCTGTGCAGGCGATACGTGATGCATTTATAAGACCTGTCATTATAATCCCGCGGCTAGATGAATAATTCTCAGTCTACTTTGTCAAATATATCGGGACAAATCGTTATTAAACCTCACTTTACAACATCAGATGAGGCCAAGCGCAGGTTTCATCCAACGTATCTGACGAGAATATATCTATCTTTCATTTATTATAATTATTAATTCAGTAGCTTGCATAGAATGTATCTGTACGGATAATTTGTTCATGTTTATACATAAACACCCATGTTAGTAGGGGTGAAATTTTATCACGGCAAATTAACACCTCATACTTTATTCTTTGTGTTTTCTAGTAAATTGTACGTTTCCATCAAGAAATAACAATTTAAGGTGAATTGAGCCTCAGTGGTAGTAGAAGTAGTGGGAGTGGTCGAAGTAGTATTAGTAGTAGTAGCAGTAGTAGTAGTAGAAGCAGTAGTAGTAGCAGTATAGTAGCAGTAGTAATACATGTAGCACGGGTTTTTGATTTATATACATTGATATAAATTTTCCATATTCATTAAGGTGCATCTGCTTTATTGTAAATGCATCGTGGCATGCATATCTAATATTTGCATGTATTTGCTTATTTAACATTACTTTTATGAATACTTGTGCGTATATTCTTACCCAACTATATATTTTAATTAATCAACAATTTTATTACATTTTCTCTCCTTGTGATTTCTGTCATATTTACTAATAAATCAACACGCCATCTGACATTCAAAGGTGAGGAGTATCGAATTACAGCAAAATATGCCGAGGACGGCACACTTCCCGAACCTCTAGACGCCGTAAATCCCAATCACTAAATATAAATTTGCACTCTGCTGAATATTTGCTAAACGGCGGGCACTCCTTGAAGTTCTAATGCAAATGCAAACACTTCCCATCGATTTTCCAGGCCCCATTTTGGGCAACTCTCGATGACACTTTAAGACTCTGTCTGAGAGGGCTCTTTATTTTTGGAACCTCATCGATGAATAGTGCAGTGGTTGTTAAAGACACTATTTAACATTGTGGAGGCACCATTTGAAAAAATGTCAAATTTTGACCTACATGACAGTGTTTAACTCTTAATATTGGTGCAACTTCGACACGTCAAGAGTTAAATGGACAAATAAACACCCTACAACACAAAAATTTAGATACA
>JZLH01S0636424.1:15425-29533 GCA_001188425.1 Eucidaris tribuloides | reverse complement strand
GTGGCGTCTCTTGATGTGTAGAATCATGTGGGTAATCGATGTGTGGGAGTCTTAATGTGTGTGTGTGTGTGTGTGTGTGTGTGTGTGTGTGTGTGTGTGTGTGTGTGTGTGTGTGTGTGTGTGTGTGTGTGTGTGTGTGTGTGTGTGTGTGTGTGTGTGTGTGTGTGTTATGTTTGTTTGTGTGTGTCAAATGCCTCGTTTAATTACGATAAACCAAATCAATTACTCACACCTTTGATTCGTGGGACAGGACAAAATTCACCTTTCATTGAACCAGAGACTGTTTGTTTTCTTTTTGGTGCACGCAGCGGGCAATAATTTTGTATGTAGGTATACGTGTTAGAATCTACGATAATTTACTCTGAAAGATACAACACAATATTTTTAATCAATGTATTTTTACGGAGAAATTGTGTTATTAAAATATATTTATCACATTACCTCCTTGCTCCTTACGAAACACCACAGGTGCTAGATTTGACACCCCTGTATTTACTGTATATCTTTTATCTTACAGCTGCTTGGTATTGATGCCATCAGAATTTATACTTCCCAGGATATTTCAATTATAATCTCCCAGCACTACATCCCACTTTCAACAGATTCAAAGGAATTATCTCCGAGGAATGAATGTAGAATTTTCTTGCTCAGTGTACATGCAGTCAGTCACGTCTACTCCAAAACGTCCTTATTCTTAAAGGTATTGGCTAACATTTACCACAGTTAAAAAAATCTGAGCCGCATGATTCCCCATGCTACCAGTGTCTTTGATGAGGTCTAAAAATGAAGCCCTGAAAAAATTGTATTTCAAAATGATTATTTAGTGCTTTAAAAAAGTGAAAATCGTAAGTTGACCAAATTCACTTGCCCATTTCCTCCCATAGACTTACTGTGTGTACACCTAGGTTAATAAAACTCGCCCCGAGTTTTATTGTTTATTCATGTATAACTTGCCATTGGCAGTGTAACTTTCCAAACTTTTGTATTCTAGGGTGTTTATTTGTCCATTTGAACACTACTATGTAGTTCAGATCTCAAAGTTTGACAATTTTTTAAATTGAAACTCCACAATGTTAGCCTATCACTTTCAAATTTGTAAAATTCGTAAATTCATAAAACTATATCTACACGGACACGCCCATCCGTACAACATAATACGAACATACAGAAAATACTATACGCTATGTTTGCGGAATCGCTGTATAATGCCTCCGATATGGATAACAAGTTAAAGCACATCTGATACTTGTGTTGTTGTACTATATGGGCAAATCCAAATGAAGCGCATAATAGAATATGGTTGCCTGCCTTGCCATTGTATTACCAGTTTGACGCCGAAAGAGGTGAAATCCTTCTACACAAATCCAAACAGCTAGAAATATTTCAACATTCAAGAAACATATCAAACTATTCTTAAAGACGCTATATAACACTGTGGAAGACACGTTTAAAAAATTGTCGAACTTTGCTATTTGACATTTCTGACAGTGTTTGAATAGACAAATAAACACCTTAGAACACAAAAGTTTGGACAGTAATGCTGTCACTAGTACAATATGTGCAGCTACAAATTGGCACATTAATTTCCTATCGGGCGATAGGAAATTCTGCAACACAGCAGTCTATGGGGAAAAGCTGGAATGGTCTCTCAATGATTTTTACTTTTTTAAAGCACTTACTGATCGTTTTAAACTGCAATTTTTTCAGGGCTTCATTTTTAGACCATGTCAGAGACACTGGTAGTATGGGGAATCATGCAGCTCAGATTTTTTAAACGGGAAACACTGTTATACAGTGCCTTTAATCAAGACTGTACTTGCAGAATAATAAATGTAATACGTACAATTGTACAATCACGAATAACCGTGTATACTGTAACGTGAATAGCAATGCGCATATTCATATAGAACTTGCCCAATGTATTAGTATCATTCCTCTTTTCTTCTACTCCTCTTTCTCCTTGTTCATGCTCATATTCTTGTTGTTGTTCCTCTTGTTCTTCTTGTTCCTCCTCCTCCTCCTCCTCCCCTTCTTCTTCTTCTTCTTCTTCTTCTTCTTCTTCTTCTTCTTCTTCTTCTTCTTCTTGATTGCTGAGCAGTTATCCGTGACCGAATATGAGTGACCGAATATGAATGACCGATGTGCGAGTAAATTATTATACTATCATTTCCTGATAAGAGTTTATGATAATTCGTTTTCAACTATACGAAATTCAAAATTGAATCTGCTTTTCCTTTATTTTTTATTACTCACATTTATATTCGTTTGCCATCCAGACTATTTGACCCATCTCGGTATTTAAAGAAAAGAGTATCAAGTATTAGCTAGAACTAGAAGCAGGAAGAAATTCAAATCTTGGCATGAAGTTTGTATTTGTTTGGATGTTTTCGAGTCAATATGATGCTAGGCAGATTGAAGAGAGTTTATTTTGTAAAATGTTATTTTACTTGACGTGCACCGTATTTTATTTGCTTGGGCGTAAGGTATATTTTTCTCACTAGAACTAAAAAGAAGAAGATAAATCCCAAACAACTAACGGAGCAGTAAATAGACACGATGTTTTAATTTGTACGTGCTTCGGGTGTGGTGCACCTATAAACACGGATTACATTGAGATTTAGGGAGAAAATAAACCTAGTATCCTTTGCTATCATCATGGTGTTTACTGCATGATTCCCGTAAGCTTGAGGCTGCATTCAATTTGCGTGAACTCTCAAGAGGGGAGATTATAGAGTGTTTGTCAGTGCTATAAACATTTCGATATACATATATCCATGTAGTGAATGTGACACTTCAAGGTAAAATATTCCTCATGCACACCCATCAGGCTATACTTCGCAACACTGCACAGCAGCACGTTATACCGTACATTAACGTGTGTATGCCATTTTATCGAAGCTATTCCTACACCATATATCGTCGGATGAGAGCCAGAATTAAGGGCATTAACTCAATACACATTGACAACCAGAGGGGTGCTAACGCCATTGAATTTGTACAGCGATAGCGTTCTTTTGGTTCTCAACAGGTTATGAGTTAACTCCCTTCAACATTAGCTCTAAGCAGACGACATTTTCATTAGTCATGAACATTGTCAGGAATATTGAACAGAATTTCAAGACAGCTACAATTATTCTAGCATCGTCGCTGGTATTACCAATCAATAATGCAGATATCTTATCATTTGAATGGGAATAATGTAGGATTACACTCTTTGTCAGTGAAAAAAAAATGTTTCAAATAATGTTGATTAAATTTCAATCGCATATACATACTTATGCACCAGTACATTAAATATGTGTTTTTGTAAATAAAAGATGTCATTCAAATTCTTCTGATAGGGTAGTATATGTGTGTTCATCCGGGATGAAACAACCAAAGATCATTCCACTAGTTTGTTGTGTTCATCTTGCACGGTTCATTGTTTTCTCACGTCAAAATTTTGTAAGAGAGTGGTGTTTGTAATTCCGAAAACAAAAATGTGATATGTACACGTACACCTGTACTTGAGGGTTCGTTAATTCGAAAGTGAAATTTGGTGAGCTAAGTATTTGAGCCTTCGGAATAACGAACGCCGGGTAAACGAACCTTTTGAATAACGAAACTTCGGTACTCTTAGTCAAATTGTCATTTTTGACACCTCCAACAACAACAAAATCCTAAAATTTCATAAAAATCAAAATAAAAAGGTCTATTCACCCTTTAAATGTAGGTATAACTCTATACTCGTCAGAGGAAATAATCTATGCGCGATTTGTCAAAATGAGAGTAACCCTATATGTTGGGCCTTTCGTTTGTTTTGTATTGAGTTTCGTATATGTTGCTTTGAATTACTTAGTTCTGGATTAGGCTGCGTGGGTGTAGCGGGTATTTGCCTCGATCCTGCTGCTGCAGATTACTTCAGGGAATTCAATAACTGCCGTATGTATAGCACCGAATTTGCCCGAATCAGTCGGATCACTTTATGCCGGATTGGTTTGCATAAATGCATGTATCATTATGGATGTGAACTATCATATAAACCGAAATGACTTGGTTTGCAATGCCCAAAATGAGCTTTTCAAGCAAATAAGGTTGATCTAACACGATACATATCAGAGTGATTGATCGAGTGATCTCTATGTTAATCCCACAATGTGAAAACATAATTCATATATCCCCTTTTTTCAGTGGATCAAATCTCAGCAAAAACGGTTTTAATGTGTAAATAAAAATAAAATCTTTAAGAATATTAAAAGATCATCTTTACAATTGTTATAATACAACGTTGATGCCGTGATTCGCATTACAATAAATTAGGAGATGAAATACATGTGACAAAGATTTTTTTATAAATTCTTTCAAAATAGAAGAAGGCGAAGAAGACAATAAAAGGAGGAGGAGGAGAAAAGGAAGATAAAGGAGAAGAAGAAGAAGAAGAAGAAGAAGAAGAAGAAGAAGAAGAAGAAGAAGAAGAAGAAGAAGAAGAAGAAGAAGAAGAAGAAGAAGGATGAGGAGGAGGAGGAGGAGAAGAAGAAGAAGATGATGAAGAAGAAGAAGAGAAGAAGAAGAAGAGAAGAAGAAGAAGATGAAGAAGGAGAAGAAGGGAGTACGTAAAATTCTAATCACGGCACCATTGCTCATGGTATTAGAAACTATACGTGCAGCGATGTATACGTTGGTAAATCAAACGAAGCAATAAAGTTAAATCGTTCAAAAGGTCTTCTTGTTCATCTCCAATCGCACATTCACAAATTGCAGAATGCGGTTGTCGTATTTGTATGCTGTAACCGCTTGTGGATGTCAAGCATGTTGGTTTCTTCGTGTCTGTACGAAGTGTGGGCTGTTGAAAGCGTTTGGGTTACTTCTTCCGTGGGATACTTATACATTTATTAATCTAAACGAGAAACATATCACTTCTCAATTTGTAAATGTTCGCCAAGGAGTGCTAAGATTGTAAATAAGAATTGCTCCATGAAAACACTGCGGTTATGGGACTGTAGTCACACAAAGCCAGTCCACCCCCTCCCCCGAAAAAAATTGAAACGAGAAAAGCGATGTCATCACAGGTATGATAATTGCTTTTTCGTCGTAACATACAGTTAGTTTACCATGAAGAGGAAAATTCACTGAAATGCATTTTCAAAATCATAATTTTCCGCAGTCTCTCCTGAAAATGATGAATTTATCGTTTCTTCTTTGTGAAGGTCACAGAGCAAAATTCGATGAATTTTTCATCATGTTTTCTACTTCTTTGCACGAATCAATATTTTGCGTGTTAGAGAGCATGTGGAAATCTAATACCTGTCTGCTTATCAATGTTCTTCACGATTTTAAATGGGGGTGGTATAAACATAGAGTCGTTTGCGGCAACACTTTGTTTTCTGTTTTGCTTTTGAGATTCAATCAAAGTTTCGTCGAAATGTGTTCTCTACTAACATGTTGAAAAAAATCACAATTCTTAGAATAATACTACATAGTTATTTGGAGACTTTGGAAGAATTTATCTAAGAATTAAATGTGGGTTTAGTTGACGGATTTTGCAATCTTATGGTTAAATGATTTATCCATATATACGTCGTAAGAGTAGATTCAAATTATTCTTACCAAGCTATTTATTTAATTTTTTTATTTCCAAACACATAAAAAAATCAATATAACAAAATGGTAAAGTTAATAGTGATATAATTTCATTTGTCAAAACAATACAATTTTCGTAATGTATAACAGAGAAATTACGATTGAGCGATTTGCAAGTGCAATGCCGAATATAGGCCTACTGAGTTCCTGCTGACATTATACTAAGAGCAAATTGAATTTTGAATACATAGGCGGATCTGGAGAAAAGGGTACCTTTATTCATGTGTTTACTGTTTTGCTTTTAGCTTTTATGTTAAATGTTCGTAACTTCCTGTTATACATGGCCTAAATTTACCGTGATAAAACGGGATTGTTACAGAACTAATTAATTGATCTCTACGGTGCACGAGATTATCTTGGTCATACATTACAAAACAGCTTCCATCGACAAAGTTTTATTTTTGCAACTTTTAATCTAAGGCAGTGGATCTGTTTTGCACACCGAACAATGAATTATTGTGTAAATACACTGGTAAGGAAAGAAAATAACATTCACATTTTTTCCAGCAAAGTATAGGAGCTAGAAAATCATCTTTGGTTACAGGGAAAATTATCAATGATAATACAATCTGCAAATTTGGGGTAAAATGTAAGCATTTCAGGCAATAAATTTTATAATTTTCCATTGCAGTGCATCCTGGTTCATCATCAAAGTACATGGTAAGCCAACAACCGATAATATCAAAAATAGAAGTGAAGTCATGGAAATAGATTGGAGAAAAACTAAACGAATCATAAAATATATATATACATCTTGCCCATGAAACAATGGTACTATAAATGCACAATATCATGAATAAACCATACTTGATGTCGTCAGGTTGCCATGGTAATCACGCTTTGGGTGAAATGATGTGATGGCACCGTGTGTCAGCAAAATGATCGAGAACAATAACATTTATAACGGCTTCATCATTACAAACGCAGCCACGCACAAGATTCGTACGCAATATTTTCGAACAGTACGTTCGTGATTCAGTATTAATATTTTCAAATGTTTCAATGTATTTATCATGAAAATGGATCATACAGTGTACAAAAATAATGTGCTGACTATGCAACTCGACAATAGTAAATGAGCATTGTGTGTTTTCCTGAAGACCATTTCATTGTAGCCCCGTGATGTAAGAGTGAATCATGCGCCGTATTTGTCGAGCGCTATAAACGAGTGATTCGTCAGACGCTGTACTGGGCGTTGCATTGTTTGTACGCTGGGTATGCTCTGCGAATAGTGAGATATCATGCAAACCGCGCCTGCGTAGTAATCACTTCATAATCACCGCTCTACAGCAGCCAATCACAGCGCTTATTCGCGATGTGTCATGATGGGTACTCACAACACCAGGGCGCGGAGTATAGGCTCCATGCATGTACGTATGTATCATTGCGTGTTTGTGTGTGTGTGAGACTGTGTGTGTGTGTGTGTGTGTGTGTATATGAGTGTATGTAGCAGTGAGTAATCGAGCTGACAGACTGCGGTCTGTGTGTATGACGTGAAAACCGTTACGGTCTCACAGACCACATGGTGCAAAATACTGTACAAGCTACGAACGCTAGATGTATAAATAGCGTTCGCTGACCGGGAGGTTCAACAGTCAAAGCTAACGACCACTATTGAGTAACACGTCTACATCTACTCAAGATCTCGCGCACTTTACGTGATAGTTTGTATTTAGTTAATAGGGAAGGGAAACCGTAGCAGCAGTACAGTTTCTATCGTGGTCCAATCAATTTGAGCGTGAACGCCTATTCAATCAACCTGTTGAGACACCAGGCCTTACCAACCGCACCTATGACCGGAGAAACAGATCGCATCCAGGAGCCTAGGCCCGCCGACACTCCCCGCAGAGTTCGCACTCCGTCTGACCCTCTCTCGAACGCGAGGCACCATTACGGAGACGACGACTCCTCGCATATCTGTGCCGAGTCGCCAGATCATCGTTGGACTATTCCAGATATGACAATCCAAGAACAAATGTACCAGGCTAAGGAGCACCCGCACTACCAGCGCAACAACAAGAACACACACCACAACACCAACCACCACCACCACCACCATCACCACCACCACCACCAACAGTCAAATCGCCACCACCCGCACCACCACGACTACTACTCACACCATTTCAACTTCAACAACACGAGTCACAGTCAGTTCAACAAATACATGAACAATAACAATGATGATATGGACTTGAAGTACTATCTGAGCCCGCCGAGCCCGGCCAGGCACCAGCGGGCGAGAAGCGCCAGTTTACCGTTCCTCACGTTGGCCGATTTACAGCCACTCGAAAAACCACGTCCACTTCGGGTTGTGGTCCTGGGAGATGCAGGAGTCGGCAAATCCTCCTTAACCATGCAGTTTGTGTCTTCCCTCTTCGGGGATTTCAACGACTACGAATCAGTACTTTCAGGTAAGGCGCAATCTTTGCATTTATTTGACTAACATTAATTGCTTTAAACCGATCAAAATGTGTCACTGATAACAAATTACTGTTTATCATGTGGTTTTCAAATGAGAGAAAGGTATAACAGGTAAGTTGAACGAGATTTAAAAAAAATGTTAATTATTGATAACTCCTTGTAGCTTTCACGTGTTGTATCACATGTTTGATGTAACTGTTATGTGAGCGTATATTTGTGTGTGTTTGTGTGTATGTTTGTGAGTGTGTGTATGCAGTGTATGTGCAGAAACACAACTTTTGTAACCATGATAAATCAGTACTACATATCACTTTGACCAAATGTAAGACAAGGATCCTATCAATGTTCAATAACCAAATTGTGACTGTTTATTGACATGAATGTGATTGCTTATTGGCAATAGTATACATGTTTAAATACACAACAATGCACTCTTCAACCTATAACCATGATGAAAATTTGCAGAATACATCATTATTTCATACATAATGTTTTTAATGATATTTCGGTTGTAAGAAGTAAGTTGTTTTACAAATGTAAACTTGAACACTTTAGCAGATTCTTTCTAATTGCTTCTCGATGTACTTAAAATGAAGAATTGCCGCTTAATGTAGAGCGATGAATTAAACAAAAATCTACTGAATCTGCAAAATTTAAGAGATAAATACATTTTCGTTTTTTAAAATGCTTTTTGATATGTTCAGTAAAAAGTAGAGTATGTAAAACTAATCACAACACCACATACAATGCAATTGTACTCATCTGGCGAATTTCACCAAAGGCTGAAGTCTTAATATTGGCTAGGGTTATACGGAAGGATAATGTAATCTTACATAACACTCGCATTGTTCGTCAGACTGACGCTTTAATTACAGGATCAAGTATGCATACACACAATTACATACACATACAAAACACGTACGCACACATACTAGGTACACACACACACACACACACACACACACACACACACACATCAGCACAGCACACACACACACACACACACACACACACACACACACACACACACACACAAACTCAATCATTTTGCTGCTGGTGTTCTATGCCAATTACTAATTGAAAGAATGGCATGAAAGACACACATGACAGGTTAATGATCTCATTATGAAGAAAAACAAAAGACTTGAGATCCTAATGATCTCCTCCTGAACACCTAAGTGCGAGGGTTTCGTAGTAATCTACACAGGTTGTTGTGCAGCTTCATGACGTTAGTGCAGCTATGGCCAAATAGTCGACATGCATTTAAAGAAAAAACAAAAAGAGAAACGCAATTATTACCAGCACAAACAATGTCAGTAATGACAGGAAAAAGGAACGACGCGTCTATCAACTCAAGTTCTTGCAATTTAACCGTTTTTTGCCAATTTGGAAAAAAAACTAGTATACACAATCAGTTGGAGATAACAAGATTTCCTTGACAGCTTCCGTGGCTCCTCAAAATCATCCCGATTTGACGCTTGTATAACTGACCTGGATGATTTTCGCCCAATCAAAATAAAAGCAAGAATTGCCTCGTGGACCCGGAGACAAGTATATGTACCTGATCTAGATAAAGCATCCTATATCCCAGGGTCTGTGTTTTCTCTTACAACTGAGGCAGTATTAAATTTGCCCTATATTTTATGTTAAGGCGATAATTCACCCATATGAATTATTTATTTCAGTGGCGGTTCTGACAGGAAG
This sequence comes from Eucidaris tribuloides, assembly GCA_001188425.1. NCBI lineage: Eukaryota > Metazoa > Echinodermata > Echinoidea > Cidaroida > Cidaridae > Eucidaris > Eucidaris tribuloides. The sequence goes on along the minus strand of JZLH01S0636424.1, from coordinate 19,786 downwards.
GGTATAATTTATCCGCGGAAATTTCCATTTCATCACTTGTTTATGATCATGGCAATGTTATCGTTGTAAACTATTATAAACCAAAAAAAAGTAGCAAGTCGTACCTCGACAGTGACATTTTGCATACACGCGGTCACTGAAAGTCATACCCAATATTTTTCTTCATAACTCCATAACCAACCACTCCTTAAGGTTACTGATTTCTGCAACAGTAGTGTCTTGTTTACATCGAGGGCGTTTATGCAGAGATCCATGGGATTATACGTACAAATTTATCTTTTTGGAATTCAACCAAATAAAAGTTTGTTGTCAGCCATATGTCAGGCTATATGTAGCACGTAAGCTGGATTTGTAGACAGATTTATAACTGTCCTGTCCGCGCAAATGTTTCATCAGATCTGAGTAAACATCTGTGGGCACGACCAGATGACGATATTCGAATAACATCACGTGCCTTGTCGGAGGGGTGTTGAACGATCGAGGTATAGAGAGAAAAAGAATGCAATGTGTGGATAATATCGCCAAACCTTATCGGTGATATTTCTATTTTCAGACATTAAACACTGAACCCTATACCTTATTAGTGATCTTTCTATTTTCAGACATTTCACATTGAACACCTAATCTAGTTACTTGTTCAATTTAGTATCTGGATTAGATTATTTTGGGCAATCAGTGCCGAGTGCGATAATGCAATTTGCTATTCATACTGACCATGTGTAACAGTATTATAATAAGTATAGGACATCGATCTTACGTTTGACCTAATCCGACAAGTGAGATCAGTAATTTGTAGTACATTAATAATAATCAACACCTAACACAATTTTCAGCGTGTAAATTAGCATTTTAGAGTCCCTGGATGTAACCTTAGATGACCTTTATTTTGTATAGTTCTGATATTCCCAACAATATACCGAAAATATCCGATAACAAAACACCAATGCGTGTCTGCATTAGAACGGGGGAGGGATTGTTTACCAGGTGACATTTCAACGCAAATACAGCTCCTATTTGATTTCAGTCTAATACGCCCTTTCACGTTACCTCACTGGCATTTACATACGAAATAACGTGTTATGAACAGATGGGAGTTAAGATAACAAAACATGTAATTGTATAGCTTCTGGAACGATGCTTTTGTTAGGTTTCTTTTCATTTACAAGATTTAATCAGCATAATAAGTTTCACATTACGCAGCGCTGCAGGAAAGAAATGACGATCAAATAATAAATGTATATTTGCCATAAATACGCGCCCATATACGCCCAGCTTTGAGCAACTCTTGTGGGAGTCCTGAGGGTAAACGTAGCAATTAGAAACGAATCTGGTTTAAATGTTTCACTTCAGATTCAAATGATTTAAATGTCAGCATAACAAAGCGGAGTCTTCTTTCTGATAAACAGTTTACAGAAGAAGAAGTGAGCTTGAAGATCACACACGGGTTGTTTGTTGTTTTGCCATTGTGTGGTATCAAATGTCAAATAATTGTTCGAAAAGTTCGTGCCATCTTCTCCAAACATCGTGAGTGCGTCGTTCCAGAGCGTAGGATACAGTCTGATTGCTTACAAATTTAAGATAGAACGTAGGAGGCGCACTCCACTTGGGGAAAAATAGAACCTCTTTTTAAATGTCACATAATAGCAAATGTCATGCATTATATTCATAATTATAATTCAATTTGTAGATCCTTATTTTTTGCGTCTGCTCCTGTAATTCATCCATTACTGTCAAATCGAATTTGTGACATCGCACAGGCAAAATCGGGCTATGCTAATACAACGCTGACTTTATAATAAGGCATTTTCTCATAATGTCTTGTGAAGATAATTAAATTTGCATTGTGTTTGCAGGTATGCTGCTTTGTGATAGGCCTACTGTTACACCTATAAATAAAACCTTGGAAATAGAATTGAGCTGATACATCACCGCTTGATATAACTCGCTTCGTCCGAGTCGCCCTTCAAGAGACAGTAAATAATTAAATTACAAATCATCATACCTGGTAATTAAATTTGACAGACATGGCGGCGGGGTCAGTGGTTTCCGAGCGGGGGATCTCCTAAATTAAAATGTATCATACAAAAATCCCGTCGATATAAAGCCATCCCCTCCTATTCCTGCTGCTTCCCGTTGTAATAAAAAACAGTACATGATAAAGAATACGAATTGTATAACCACGTCTGCGTGATATGAATTTGAACAGCCCCAGCGCGAAGGTCAAAATTCCTGCACCCCTCGGCCACAAGTGTGAAGACAAAGTCCACACACATCCTCATCTTTGATCAACAGCCCCCACTGCGACTAGCTACAAACTTGACAAATGGCGCCCGATAAAGGGGGGGGGGTGGTGTCGTCTATGTTATATCGTACGCAAATGACAATACGCCAGTCTCATCTGCTCCAAGTAATGTGTGGTATTTTTTTCCCGCCATCACGATGCTGCAGACAAGATAATGGGGAGCATTGGCGCGCACATACCTCCGCCTTTTATGTCAAAGGAGATACAGGAGTTATCTGTGTGCTTTCGCTATATCCATCGTGCTGTCTGGCATTCGTGTATAGTACAAGTATGCACCCGTGCTGGAGAGCAGGACATAATATTAATTGAACATAATGTATATTCAAGAAGTCGGAGCCAATAACATGCATAGCGAGATAGGTCTTGATAAGTGAGGGAGAATGGCCTTCAATTGAAAAATACAGTAAGATTTATGACTCCAATTTATCATACGGTATCACGGCGAAGGCAAATTTAAAGGAATAGAATCTAAGGGACCCGGTCAAGAGAAGAAAAAACATGAATGCCACATTTTTTTTTTTTTGGGGGGGGGGTGAACATATGAAATCTTACAAGGAAACACATGCTTAAGGTGGGGTTAGGAGGGAGTTCATAAGCTAGTGAATAAGAAATTGAGGAAGACTGGGTATATAGATTTACACATACGTACACGCGTAGTTAAAGATGCACATTGAAAGACACGCAAACACATCCCAAAACACAGAGACGCCACAGTCACAGTCACTCGTCCGTGTTTGCAACAAACACACGGACACAGACACACAATTACAGACACAAACACACATACATGAACACACACGACCTTCAAATTTATAATCACGATCATGACTATGAAGAGGACTTCTATTTTAACCCTCGCTGAACTTCCTCCCCCGACACGAGTGTCCATCCAAGTAGGTTAAGATGGTGATAAGATCATATTAATTAACAAGGTTGTCCTTCCCATCATGCTGTTGGTCTGTCTCAATAACCATGGCTCGTACTGTCCATGAAATGATATATCCGTCTCAACATATTTTCCCCGGGTGAATGATCTTGACGTTCCATTTTTAAAGATACAATATCTGACATTTGAAGACCTTCATATTGATTTTAATAGTGGGTTGTTAAACAGACTGTTTTCTGGTTTGGAAACCTACATTTGCGGATTTAAAAATATATTTGACATTTGTTTTAACACGAATTATCGAGGATAAAAAATATGTGAAAAAAACCTTTATGATAAAAATGTCATCGCGTGGAAACTCCCGAAAAAAATCCGATTTATTGTTGTTTGTGTTTCTTTATTGGGTGGAGAGTCGAATTTAAGTGCATCTCGACGTAAGGTAATGCTTTCTTTCCAAACGCCTCAAAGTGGAAATCGATGCCATTGTTGGAAGGACGAAATGCTCTTGGCACGCTTCCAAATGACTAAAATAGAACTTTTAGCAAATGGTTTGTGTCTGTTCTTCAGACTCAAAACACTTTTACTGGTCCCTACCATTTCTAAATTTAGAAAATCCTATACTTAGTAGTTCAGACTTGTGGCTCTTGGAAGGTTTTAGGTTCGTTTTATACATACGTAAATGGATAGCGACACAAAAGGAAGATGTGCACGTGTGTCTTATAATTGTAACTAATTAACTTAGGTAACATATCATATTAGCATTAGATAAAAAGAAAAGATACCATTTTGATGTTTGGCATAATATTGCGAACATATTTACCATTGAGGCGGCGATACATGTGTACATAATCATATACTTACTTACTTCTTGAATTTTTGTAAAATTCGAGTTATCTGAGTCAATGTATGCAATATTATTATTAATATTTTTTTAGAATAGAGTAGTTATAAACTATAATGGAACAAATGCGAGAGATATACACTATAACTGAACAAATGCGAGAGATTAGTATTCTAAATAACCATAACAATGAAAAGAAACAGTGGAGATTAGACAATGACAAAGTGACAACGCGTATTAGACAATGAAACAATGCAATTTATAACGTGCCACTTCTTTGATTATTATTCGGATTGTTATTACCCTTTGTTAGTATATTGTCCATGAAAGTA
>JZLH01S0636418.1:75472-92685 GCA_001188425.1 Eucidaris tribuloides | reverse complement strand
ACACACACACACACACACACACACACACACACACACACACACACACACACACACACACACACACACACACACACACACACACACACACACACACACACACACACACATATACACATGTAGGCCTACACACTCACATACACACACACACACAAACAGAATATACACACACACAAATAGATGTACACATGAACACTAACACAAATTCACAATGTACAATCAGCTCATATTCTACAATCAAATACTGACATACTGTAAACGTGGAACATTTTGCAATCTGGAAATTTTTCACCCATTTTGCATAAATATGCCAATGATAACGCGAACATAAAAACACACTAATATTTCTTTGCAAAGCTGATTTTTTGTACTCCTCAGCAGTGTTGTCACCACGCCAGGCGGAGCTACCCGGCTCTCAAAATCTCCGCCCGGTACTCACGGTAAATTTCAGCCTTGCCGCCCGGCACCAATGTTTAGATTTATGTGTAATTGAATGATTATGAGGAGTGATAGCACCGCTTGCTTCGCTCGCTATACTTTGCAATCACTTTTTGCGTAGGGAAAAAGTAAGGGGTTTTGATGATTTGTAGAGGATTTTGGGGGTTTTGACAATTTCCAGAATAAAACCCAGAAGGATTTCAGAGAATTTCCGTATATATTTGTCCGTTTTGTCCATCTCCGATGAAGAAATCAAGATCAAAATACTGCATTAAGATTATTTTGTAGGGGAAAACGTACCCTCGTAGGGTAAAAGTGGATTTTTGTAGGGGAAAACGTACCTTCGTGGGGGAAAAGTGAATTTTTTTAGAGGAAAACACAGGTTTGTAGGGGAAAATTGGGTTAATAGGCATAGGGGAAAAGTGGTGTCCGCAGGGGATAATTATGCGCCATAGGGGTAAATTAAAATTTTGAGTGGCAGCCCTGGCCTACAGTGTGCACATGAGTGGCTGTTTGCAGAGGCAGCATTGTGTGACGTTTGTGGTTGCTTGCTCTGTATTTTGGTTCTCTGCGAAATTAAAAACATGCAAAATGCCACTAAACTATGCAAGCTCAAAAAGTTAACTGTGCGAAAATTTCCACTTTTCCGCGAAATGTCACCAAATTATGCAAACGCAAGAAATCAATTGCGTAAAAATTTCCACTTTTACAGTAGGCAGGCCAACATCTGTAGATTGTGCAAAACATGGGAAAAGGGGCGGGGCACCTTGCAGGGGTAAACTGAAATGAAGACAAGGGTAGAGCTACATTTGTTTGTTGTTGTTTTTTTAGCCTTACATGTAAGCTTTATTCAGCTTTAATAATAATATACATGTATAGCACTGGTACAATGCTGGTCAGTTTAGCAGTAAACAGCCGCATGCATACCATGTACATGGACGTAGATGTACACTGTATGTCAGTTACATTAATTCCAAAGGAAAAGGAAAAGAAAGGCCGACATCTGGAGAAAATACTGTAGATTAAGTTACGTATGCACACCACTCTCAAACAAGAATAAACAGAAACAAAAGGAAGCTACAGAAGGAGGAATACAGAAAGATCTACTGGAATACAGGAACAATTACATGTAATTACACGATAATGATTATGACACAAACAGACTCAAGTAAATGCATTGGGTTATATATGTACTTTATTCAAATCATGCACATGTACAAGATTCTTGATATTACTTCAAATGATAAATGACAAGGCAATAAAAAGAATAACACAAGCAGCAGAATAATTGGTCACACATTTTGTTTTCTTTCTACATGTAGTTTCTACTACTATGCCACATGCACAGTTCAAAACAGCAGTTTGATTCCCTTATACTAGGTCTTTTATACTTTTTGAGCACATTGCAATTGCATCACAATGCGTAAATTGCATGAAAGAAATAATTGTTTAATGTAAATTATTTGGTCAAATCTCCATGATGAGCATGGTGCACTATGCATGCAACACTTGCAACAAGATACATGTACATGTAGAAACCAGTCGTATATAGAAAAAATTGTTGAATCAATTTTGTTTAAAGGCCCAGGTTTAATTTTGGGATTTTTTTTTTTATTTGAAAGCTTTATGGCCCGCAAATGTCACCTAACCCGTGCAATTAATGAGCATTCTGAATGTCTTTAGTTTGTAAAAATTAATGATAAATATCTCAGGAAGGGGGGGGGGGGGACGCCCTGCGGAATTTGACTATATTTTTACATTATAGCATCCAAAGCTTGGAATAAGGCTGTTAAGGATTATATGAGTTAAAACCATCATCTGAAAGATGCAGAGTCTGTCTTGATCAACTTACAGTAGACCAAAACAAAGCGCACGTTCTGTACACTATATACAGAACATGCCAAAGTAAATGTAAGCCTACTTATTCAAACAAATCCTGTGACTTCTGTTCTGCACAAACATCTTCTCTAGAGCTATACAAATCAAGCTATCCTAATCAAGAACATCAATTCTTTCAATTTCTGGGGATGATTTGACTGAAATCACTAATCTATTCGATGAATATATATACTAATGTCAAAGTACACGTGTAAACGCAACATTTAGCATACACTCATAGCATAGCATTCCATATTTTTCAGCATCATTTTCTTCTGCATGGATTTTTTTAGATTTATTTATTTAGCTTTTTTCAAATATTATTTTCTTTCTTTTATTTATTTAGCTTATTTATTTAATTACTTATCATTTTTATTTTTTTATTATTTCATTTAATTATTTATCTATTTTTTTATTCTTTTCAAATGTATTTATTTATTTATTTATTTTACTTATTCATTTTTATTTTTTTATTTCATCTTATATATTTATTTATCTATTTTCTATTTTTATCTTTTTTAATTTTTAAAATTTATATATTTATTTATTTTCTTATTTTATTAATTAATTAATTTATTTATCAATTACTTAATTTATTTGTTTCTTTTTTTTTTTTTTTTTTTTTGGGGGGGGGGGGGGGCTTTCTTAGCAAAGTATACACCTATACATCTACATCACAGTGAGCTAGAATAACTACCTCCATGGGTGGAGATATGGTGGTGAGGTACTTGCATATATTAGCTATACCATGAGTGCCAACCAAATGGGGCAATTTTTCACAGAAAATCCTGACATGGGTCAGTCTTTGAAGAAAAATCCTTAGACAATGGTCCCTTTTCTAATGGACCCTACTGGTTTTCTGCTGTTTGGCTTGCTGTTTGGCAGGAGTTTTTTTTTGGGGGGGGGGGGTCGAAGCAAAAATGTTTTCTGGTGTTGTCAAATGATGTTTGTCTTCCTGTTTGGGCAAGGAAAACTGTTTTTTGGCAGACAACAATTTTTGGTAAGCTTTTTTTGGCACACAAAAATGATGACCATGCTTAGACATGTATCTGTGTTTGTACACTTAAAAATGGGTATAAGGGTTTTTGCCTTGGGCCACCCCGCCCCCATTGGAAAATAATTCACGTACCCAACCCCCCCCCCCCCATGTGGCAACCTTGGAAAGGGAAAAATGGCTACATCTATGGAAAATGTTGAGTACTTTATGAACAAATCTAGCAACTGACCAGTGGCTTTTTTTAGGCAGAACTTTGTTTGTGCCAAACTGGAACAATCTGGTAGAACTCTCCAGCAAATTAGGCCTACTTCTAACGTTCAACTCCTTCGAGGGTTTAATCAGGAAGCATTCTGGCAGTCTACAATAGCTCAACAACATGCTGTCACTGTCATGCCACAGATTGAGCCTAGAGCTGTGTTTCATCTTCATGCATCATGGGTCCTACAGTAGTATAATACTACTCAAGGCCTGTACCAGTGTTGAAGGATAATTTTCCCCATGTGAATTAAAAAAAAGAGTTTCGGTCTTTTAGAAATATAAGAGAGAAAATTTTATATTTGGTTTAAAGCCATTGACGAGATTGAAACAAGAAGAATAAATCTGTACAGCTGTATGTAGCCCTTTGATCATATGCTTTTGAGAGTCTAAACAATCCAGTCCCAACTGACTGTCAATGTACTTTCCATGTTTCTTAGGAATGCGAGTGTAAAAGAATCAACACGTCTCTCATTCGTACACAATTGCATGGTGCTACATGTACAATAGACATGTGCATCAACTGCTTTGTTGATACATGTAACACAGAAAAATAAAATTCATGGAAATTGATATTCAGACAATGAATAAAGCCTTGTTTTGGTGTGACATCACAGATGTATGCTGCATGAAATTATCATCTACAGAGGATAACATCCTGTATAGATTCATTCAAATCTTTAAAAACAAAATTCATATTTCTTGAACGGCACTTAACCAAATTTTGTCAAACTTTCTTTGTTGGATTTCTAATCTGTTCTGAATAATTGAACCGAAATATACAGTAGTTCTCCTTTAATTTATTGTGCAGACAGACGAAACAGAATGAAGGGTCAAGATTGCAATCTGAGGCCAACCTGTGCTAAGGGAATCAGACATGATGTAATGTACATGAATACTTACCGTTGAAATTATGCGAAACATTATGTGATTTTTGGTGCTGTGATGAGATTTGTGAGTCAAGCTCCTCATCATCATGAAAGCCATAATTATCTGTTCAAGAAAAGCTAGTGTTTTGACCAGTTAAATGGTCAAATACAGTCATTTGACCAAGCTCAAATGGTTATTTTTACCATGCTACAAGCAGGGTTTCAGCCATTTCAACCAGTCAAATAGTCAATCAAGCTCCTCATCGTTGTGAAAGCCATAAGGCCTAATTGATTATCTGTTTAAAAAAAAAGTATTTGACCAGTTAAGTGGTCAAACAGTCATTTGACCAAACTGAGATGTTATTTTTACCAAACTACACACACACACACACACACACACACACACACACACACACACACACAAACAAACAAACGAACAAACACAAGCACTACACAAGTACTTGTAACCACAGGATCAAGATTAATTGGAAATTTCAGAATCTTAGCAAAGTTGCTTACAAATCAGGGAAACATGTCACTAGGGAAAGTTGAGAAAATTCAAGTAACTATGTAAATATGGCCAAGTTATTGATTTTTTAAAACACACATCTGATTTGCCTCAAACTTTCACTGATCTGTTGCAATAGTGAATAGTTACCAAGTTGACCATAGCAAGCAAAGGGTTAATGAAACCATGCATTGATTAGTGATGAAGTAAAGGACAATTGTAAACATTTACTCAATACTGTATAGTTTGAAGAGTTTTACTCAGAAAATTTCTTGTGCCCCTGCTGACATGTCTTATGTTGACATTAATTGACCAAGTGCATTTACTGTACTGTACATGTATGTAAATAGCACATGTCAATATTTGTTAAAATACAGAAGAAGAAAGATATCTGAAGCCAAACATCGAACCAAATACATTAACATTGTAAGGGGGGGGGAGGAAGGGGGGGGGGGCTGTCCTTTAAGGGAACTACGTTCGGGGGGGGGGGGGTTCGAGGTGAGAATCATACCGAAGAGAGTTGTCATAGAACCAGGTGCATGTAGCACATACACCGTACATGTAAAATATATGTTTCAGAGAGAAAACATTCATAAATTTGAATACGGTAAATTAAATGAAAGTGGTATAACTACACAACATGTTTTACAGAGCTCTGAGAGTAATGATGTTACATGGCTACCTCAAGTGGCAGAAAGATGAAATGTGATTGACACGTGTCAATCACATCCCATGGGCGAGTCTTAAAGGCAAGGTTCACCCTGACCACAACTTGGTTTTAATAAAAGCAGAACAATGAGAGAAACAGATTAATGAAAGTTTGGCGAAAATCCACCAAAGAATAGCGGAGTTATGAATTTTCAAAATTTCAATTTTGTGACGTCACATGCGAGCAGCTCCCCCATTGTCACTTAATAAAATTACATAAAGTGTCATTTTCTGAGAAAAATTGAAAATAATGTTACCTGTGCATTAGATATAAATTAGAAACATTATTTCATGCATGCTTCTATGAAGAAAAACCCATTCAAATATCATGTACCAATATAAAGTGGCAATTTATTGAATTAATATCACATTACATTATGGGGAGCTGCTCGTATGTGACGTCACAAAATTGAAACTCTGAATGTTTATAACTCTGCTATTCTTTGGCGGATTTTCGCCAAACTTTCATTAATATGTTTCTTTCATTGTTCTGCTTTTATTAAAACAAAGTTTTCGTCAGGGTGAACCTTGCCTTTAAAGTATGTTTCAGAGAGAAAACATTCATAAATTTGAATAAATTACCGGTAAATGAAAGTGGTATAACAACATAGGCATGTTTTACAGAGCTCTGAGCATAATGCTATTACATGGATACATGTATAGTACCTCAAGTGGCAGGAAGATGAAATGTGATTGACATGTGTCAATCATATCCCATGGGCATGTCTTGCCGTTGTCTTACCTAGGAGGTCAACCCAATCGGACAGGTCAAGCAGACTTTGGCAGATCACTGGACGAACCTCGGGGCTTGGACAGTCCGGCGATTCAGACATGCTTCTGTCGTCATTGTCTCATAAGATGGCTGGAATGAAAACCAAATTCAGGTTTGGATAATTTGAACCTGAATTATGGAACAACGAAAAAATACATCACAACTCATAATCATTACCTAATCACTACCAGAAATCATCATGCAAATTTTGCTTTGTACACAAAGATGCAAGTATAAACTAAAGTAAAGTTAGTGGTTCAATGGGTTCATAGTTTTTGGCTAAGGACCTTCAGGCACTCTCTCACTATCTTACCCTCCCTGATCATCGGGCCATATCACACCTGCACAGTGTGTTCCACAGTCACTTCCACCTCCATTCCCAGGGGAGTAAGTACTGTACTCCTTAGCATTGCCCAGCTGCCCACGAAGGCACTCAAGTCAATTTGCCTCCAATGGGATTCCTTATCCCTCTCAAGGTATCCATTTGTACTCCTGGGTGGAGAAAGGTAGTGCAGATGACGTTTCTTACCCAAGAAGAACACAGACACTGCAATAGGATTTGAACCTGGGACCTCTCATTTGAGATACCACTGTCTTATCCACTAAAGGCCCAAGGTCTCCACGCCTCCATTAATTATTTCTTTTGAAAAAAAAAGACAATTTTCTTCATAAAATCATGAACAAGATAATACATTCTAACAATATTTATTTAAAATAATGGACTGTTATACTCTGAAAGTCAAAAGTCAAAACAATAGTGGTGGAGCTTTAATCACAAGCTACTCTACCTTGTAGGCCTACTTACCAAGGTCCGGAAATCGGCTTATGCAGTAATACAATGAAATATTTGTAGAGGTGGATTACAATGAAATATAACCACAATGACAAAATAGGTATTTTTCTTCCTAAAAAAAAAAAAATCAAATAAATAAAATTTTGCTTAATGTAGTTTCCCATTTGATGGTGATAAATATGGTTATCACAATTGCCACCTGCTTCATACTTGGTGTGTATTTTCAGTCCTACCATTTACACAACAAGAACAACAAAAATAAATTAAGCAGCAATTACTGAAATTCACAGCTTGTTCGATAACAAGTTTCCTCCCATTTGTTCGCACAATTGTGGTTAAATTGGAGATAATTAGATCAAATACTGATAAAGTTGGTTACTTATCACACAATTACATGTATATCAGCTGGGTGCCTGGTTGTGATGGCGTTGCTGATATAACACTTTGCTTTAAAAAACTGCACACAACTAGGTTTGGTACATGTTCACATGCTACGTCATTTTATAAATTTGGCATACACAATACATGGCTAAACATTGTTTTCTATTTCTTGCATGGCCTCTTTCTTGTATCTACAGAGCAAATTAACCCGTTGCCTACGAGATTCTGAAAATCCCATAGAGTTAACACAGGACACATCCGGTTCCCGTGGTCAACGGGTTCATACTTTACAAACATATCACAGGGGTGCAAAGCTATTTCGCCCCCAAAATGGCAAAAGTGATTAAGTTCGCTTTTCTAGTCCCTGTCATCCGAAGTGATGACAAATCAATGATAATAAAAAGAACCTCCCCCCCCCCCAAATAAAAAAAATAAAAAACCCTTGTAAATTTCCAGAGGTTTCAATACAAAAGAGTATCTGGAATACAATGAAACAAGAAAAGTACCATGTAGCCCCCAAAATAAAAGTTGAATTTTTTCCCTGCATATCACACAGGCATATATTGGAAAGTGTAACACCTGATGTGATGTTTAGTCTGGCTTCCTTCCAGACATTTTAATAGATCTACACCCATCTTATATTCATATTGATATGGCAACTACTATAGTCAACTGCTTTGACTAGGGTCTTCATTGTGTATCTCCAATAGGAGGTAGAAGTACATGTACGTTATACGTGTACTGGTAGTTGCATGAACTGAGACAACAGTTCAAACCGAAACTTCATATGTATGTAGGTGATGTGTTGCATGTGTGATGACTGTTGTTGACACACAAAGAAAGTAAAAATCTGTCCTACAAGTGACAGTGTTTTTATTTAGACTTACATGTAAATGTGAAAAAGGACCAGGAGAGATGGTGGAACATGTTGAAAAGTTGTGTGACAAGGTGGAAACAGTGAAAGAGTTTTCATACTTGGGGGACAGGGTGAGTGTGAGTGGAGGGGGCAGGGCAGCTGTGACAGCGAGGGCAAGATTTGGATGGGTGAAGTTTAGGGAATGCGGAGAGTTGTTATGGGAAAAGGTTTCCTCTGAAGATGAAAGGATTAGTTTATAGGAGTTGTGTGAGATCGGCGATGTTGTATGGGAGCGAAACGTGGTGTTTGAGTGAAAATGAGATGGGGGTTCTGAGAAGGACTGAGAGAGCAATGGTGAGAGCGATGTGCGGCGTGAAGCTGATGGACAGGAAGAAGACTGAGGTTTTGATGCAGATGTTGGGTTTGGAAGAGACGGTGATCAGAAGGCGAAGGCGAACGAAGTACGTTGGTATGGACATGTGTTGAGGAGGGATGTTAATCACGTTTTGAGAAGGGCGCTTGAATTTGAGGTGGCTGGTCAGAGGGGAAGGGGGCGACTGAAGAAGACATGGAAGAAGCAGGTGGTGGAGGAGAGTAGGAGGGTTGGGTTGAGGGAGGAGAATGCGCCGAATAGAGTAAAGTGGAGGGAGGGGGTGAGGTGTTTTCTGTGAGTGCGAGGTGAATCCGGCCACCCCCGTAGTTCGGGGTCTAAACCGGATTTAGAACCAGGATTACTACTACATGTACTACTACTTTATAAAAAGACCAAATACTGCATAACAAAACTGGGCAATTCCAGCGGGACAGACGGGATACCCATGATACCCAATTATTACATGTATACTTCAAATTTGGTAACCCACTGACTTAATTTGCCACGTGTTACTAAAAACCAAGTACCACTTCGTTTCAAAATTATGAAAATATAAATTCTCAAGACTTCTTAATTACTTGAGGGTGGGGTCGCAAATTGACGGTGACAGACAAGACACAAACTTACCATACATTTTTTTTGTATTCCTCAGTGAATGATTTTGAAGCATGATTGGATTATCATACACGGTACAGCTTGTCAGGACCTTGTTACAACTTAAAAAACCACAGAATAATCAAGAAAAATCTTTCTCATTTTCTAGAAACACGGCAAAATATGACTTGACAGATGGAATAACATGACAGACAGGACGTATTGAAAATGTATTCAATTTGCCAAAATGGAGTTTTACTGCATGAAGCAAAACTTTGTTGCCAATCACTTAGAACCTCACTAACATTTGAAGGTATGGCCTCTAGTGGAATCTAAACTACTCTTTTTTTATTGGATGACATTTATTATTGCCTTAGTCCAGGGCTTGACTTTAGCAGGGGCCCTTGGACGATTGCCCCCCCCCCAAATGGGCTCCTCAGAAGTGTATGAAAAAAGCCCACCTGGCTCCTTAAATTTTAGAGATACAGGCCTACATGTACAGCTAAATGTGAATGAGGGAACATGACTCCCCAAAGCTCAATTTGGCTCTCTAAACAAGTCCCAGAGGAGCCAGGCTGGCTCCCTTTAGAAAATAAGTTAAGGTCAAGCCCAGCCTTGGTCCCACATGTGTAAATTTGTGCGGACTAAGTGAATTGTGATAGATGAGACAAGATACATGTAAGGTATTGAGAACTATCTACATACATTTTCAACAAGTTCAGGGTAGATATGATCCATATCACATCCAAAGATGACAATCACACAATTTTATTCAAATCTAATCATTCATTCATCCTAGACAATAGTTCCTAAATATTGTGACAGACGGGACAATAATTTATGTGACCTTTGACCTGTACATAGCAGTTCACATGCACTGTTTGAGAGATTGGTCTCTTGATCGACTTGACCTTTCCGATTACCTTTGGTCGACCCATGCATGCCACGGGGTATCGCAGCGCACAACTCCATACACGTTCTACAGCAACAAGCATGTGTAGAACCCCAGTAGTCGTCAACTCAAAACTAGTAGCAGATTTGGGCAGGTTGTACTATTTTGTTCAAAATGTTAAACTGGACATGTCCTACAAGGTTCATGTTTGATATCATTTAATTTCTGTATTTGGGGGCAAAATGTTGGAGTCCAATTTCGCACCCCCATTAGCGGTACAGGCGCACGCACATCCAATATCGGAGACTCTCTCCGATATTAAAGACTCCTTTGCTCTCCAATTTCGGAAATGGTATCCAATATTGGAAACTTTTTTTTCATTTACCGCTGTGCAGTCGGGATTATGTAATGGCAACGTAGGAATGTGATAATCAGGTAGACTAAATCAGATTCCTCCTGAAGTTTTTACCCCAAATGACCATCTACTTTGAAAATTAATCCTCTGCCTGCCAAGTTATGATCGATTGTTTATAGTTTCCACCAATTATGGATAGCAAAGTTGCTGATGATATCGACATCTGCATAGCTTACGGCTGTTGTCATTTTTAATATTAATATTGTTAGATGATTTCTAGTGTACGCTAGATCTATATATTTCGCGCCCATACATTTTCGTGATTTTCTTCAAGACTGGGAATTTGCGACAGTATATTTTCGCGATTTTATTGTAGAATCTATTTGCATTCACTTTGTACAGAAATGTCACGAAGTGAACATTTTCGAGTTCATTACGTCGCGAAATTCGTGAAAATAAAACCACCGCGAAATATTCCGCGTATACAGTATTACTATTAGTATTAGTCTTAGACCCTATTCAAATTCAAATCTAACTGTTTCCACCAGCTGCCAGAATGCAGTGGAAAAACAAATCGATCATTACTTCAGTACGGGCAAGCGCACGTCCATATCGGAGATTCCTCCAATTTCGAGAGAGATGCTCTCCGATATCGGAGACTTTTTCTGCTCTCCAATTTCGAGTATAGTCTCCAAATATTGGAGACTTTTTGTGTTATTTACGCTTGGCGGGGCAAGGGATCAATTTATCGCCGCAACTTAGGAATAGTGATATTCAGAATCCTTGATGGGATTTTACCCCACATGACGTCTACTTTGAAAATTCACCGTCTTCTTACCCAAGTTATATGATCGAATTGTTCTACATTTGGCAGCAGTTGTCGAATAAGCAAAGTTCGCTGATGGTTCGATTACCAGGCATAGTTATGAATGTTGTCATTATCAATATTATTATTCTTATAAATTATTAATAAATTTGTATTACTCTATGTAAATCCAGATCTAAATGTTACACCCACCATGACGCTCAGTGGGATTGGTTTTGAAAAAAAAATGCTCGATAATAGAGAATTTTCTGTTGCTGCAAGTTTTGAATGAACCCCATTAAAAGTCTCGACGATATGGAATAATCTCCGACATGGGAGAGAATGCTCTGATATTGGATCGTGCGCCCCGTACTGTACTTGGCAAGCAGACGGTGAATTTTTAGACAGTCATCTGGAGTATCCATCAATATCATATTCTTAATTGCGATAACTTAATCTAACTGCCCGGAGCCAGATAAACAAAACAAATAGAATGTATTATGAGTAAAGTACCATGATTCGACCACTTAAGCACTTTTGCATTAATAGCTTCTTTCTATACACATTGATAAGTAATACTGGATGTAAATAAAGTATATGTATTAACCTTTCACCAATCTGGAAATAAACTTCGAAAATTGGAATAAAGTATCAAAAGAAACTCGATCGCGATACGTATTATTGTGCCCAAGAATCGGCCGGGTATGCCGCTCAATACGACCCTATGTACAAACTCTATGTATGCTGCGCGCCGGTGCGCGCGCCGCACGACAGCGGCAAACCGGCATTATCTGGACCGGCGCGTAACAGGCGCGATCCCAGCGGCTCTCCGATGCGTGTTGTGCACCGGCGTCGGGTCGATTGATAGAGCCGTTACCGCATCGCGAATGCAGGCAGAGAATCTGATCGCGGATTGGCTAACGCTTTTTTTTTTTCTCAGCCTACGGTGGCAGTGATAGAGCATGTGTTGTGATACGGTATGTAAAAAACCGCGTCAAATTTTCGTTGATTTTTCGTTTTTTACGGGGGTTTTTGTGACCCCTCTGCTTAGCCCAGGTGCTAAGCATGGCGCATTTCTAAAAAATCGCGGCGACATCGCAATTTTCGGACAAAAAATTGACATTTTAAGGGAAAATTTGAGCAATGTTTGTGGCATGTTTGATCAGTATGAGAGTGTGTTAACATGCGGCAAGTGTATGGATACGATGTATTATGAGTTTTTCACAATGCAAAAAATATTTTTATTCCCGTGTGGTCGATTCTTGGCGACGGTCGATTCAAGGGTCCTTTACTCTATTTGAAATAAAACATTTTTTTTTTTTTTTTTTTTTTTTTTTTTTTTTTTTTTTTTTTTTTTTTTTTTTTTTTTTCTGGAGACATCTCGCGAAATTGGAGAGCAGATAGAAAAAAGTCTCCGATATTGGACGTGCGCCCATACGACTGGCAATTCAGCTGCACTATATCATTAGACGACAGGGCCAGGGTCGAATCAACGGCAGTTGGCTGCCCCGATTCAGAGCCTAGCCTGCCCTGGCTGCTGACACCATGTCCGCCCTGGCGCTAGCTGTGCTTTGCAGCACACAGTGCATGCAAGCATTGCAGTGAACACTGCCACTGCACTGTCACTTTGATCTGTATGCAGCGCATGCAGAAACATGCAGTGAGGATGGCGATGTGCACTGTGTCTTGTGCGCACTCTCAACTCCGTAAAATTCGAGTCGCCAAATCTCGGGACCTAATTCTAAATGAATTAAATTAAAGTGCAAAATAATAATTCACACATTTACCTCTTTAATAGTGTGATTGTTTTTTCACCATTTGCAGAATGAACGATTCTAATAAGGATGCCTTCTCATCTAAGATTCCGATCCACAATTGACATCCTTACCGCATCAATATCAACGTTGTTGTTGAGTTCATCCACCCTCTATACGCTCCACTTATAACGCAAGCTTATGTTAACCTCTTGTTTTAACCGTTGAGGGCGGAGGTAACAGTGTCTGTACTGTCGCGACAACGCTCGCGCTGGTAAGTTTAATTACTCCATCACCCCCGGGCATGACTTAATGCCTACACGTATGGTAACTTTTTTGGTGAACAAAAAGTTATTATTGTTACACGTACATTGACTCGCAAATGAAACGTCAAGATTGAGCCGGTTAATCTAACATTCAAACACAAAATATTAATTATCAAACAAAACAAACTTGAAACTACCTTGAAGATCAAACTCATAATAGCCTATCTTTTTTTTTTACTAGTTCTATTCAACAGTTGTAAAAAAAAACCTCGGCCTATAGGGACCCTAATTATTATAATAACTTTTGTTCTTTTGAAAAAAAATGGACGTACTTTGGAGGGGTGGGGGGACGTACGCACCCGAGGCACCATCCCGTTCCCCTGGCTACGAGCCTGTTATTCAGGTCAAATTTTTAAGCCTCTTTCCGATTTGAAATTGGAACAGTGGGGTAGGTGGAACACTGACAATAGACTACACTCATGCTCATTTTATGGAATATTTTAAAAATATTTTAGAAGTTGCCATTTTACATCTGGGATTAATATTTGCAGTAGTGTAGCCAGCTTTTTGCCATGGGGGGGGGGGGGAGGGCACCCGAATGTACCGACAAACTCCCGATGTACCGACATATTCATGTTGGGTAATGATAACAGTTAAATGATTTACGATGATAGTGAATAATTAATACACAGGGGTGGATCTAGCTTTTTGCTACGGTGTTTTTTTGAGCGAATGGTGATGGGAGAAAATAAAGGAAATGCATAGGCCCCCTATGTTTTTAAAATTTTAGGATTATGTAGGCCTACTGTATGTTTGCGCGCGAAGCGCGCTGAAAAAATTGTGCATGTTTGCGTGCAAAGCGCGATGAAAATTTAAAAAATGCGTATGTTTACACGCAAAGCCCCCCGAAAACTTGAATACTGTATATGTTTGCGCGCGAAGCGCCCGCCAAAAAAATTTTGAGAATTGTGTTATGAAAATTTGCACTGTTTTTAAAACAATTTTTGTATACGTTTGGTTTTCCTGACATCTACTAACATAATAAAGACCTACAAATTCCTTCACTTTGGCAGCAGGCGGCGGGGAGGGGGGGGGGGGTAAAACCCCTACCAGCTAACCAAATGGACGTTTTTAAAAACGTTCTTAAAAACGTCCGAAGTAGGTTTTTTGGACGTTTTGTGAAAACGTTTTTATAGACGTTAAAAATGTGGTAGGTTTTAGACGCTTTTAAAACGTTTCTTGCGAACGTTTTACAAACGATTTTTAAACGTTTGAAAACGTCCTTAGAACGTAAAAGACGATTCGTAAATTTAACAAGAACCTGGAAAACGTAAAACATTTTTAAAAACGTTTAAAGAAAACGTTTTGCGGACTTTTAAACGTTTTGTGGACGTTTTGGAAACGAACTCGGTATAGCGTAAAATGTAAAAATCAAGTGAAAAATTTTTGAAATCATAGAAGCAATTGGTTGTACTTTCCATTCTTTTCACTAAACCTATAACTGATAGTCCTATTCAGTAACCTACACTGACCTATTCCTAATTACCTATCCAATCCTACCCTTAACTGTCATTACAATGAGTTAGCATCGATATATATACTATCGCATATTGTAAAGGTAAAATAAATAGTCGTTACTTTTTGTTTTTACAAATAGGAAGTACTCCTATAAGTGAAATCACTTTTCACGGATGTAATATTTTTTGCCAACTTTGTAGCATTTTGATAAACAGAACTTATTGGCGCCGCTAAATGTTCAAAACTATGAAAATGTCTATTAATAAGGTGAAGTTGTCTTATAACTGATTTGCAAAATTTTTTTTTACACCATATTTTTTTTGGGGAATATGCATCTAGATAAAGGGTCCTCGCTTGCTATGTATTATGTGCGTACTGTTAATGCGCTCTATTTTTCGTGTTTACAACTAGTGGATGAAATAAAATTACAAATTACCTATTACCTAACTGCACGTAGCAAAGGTGCAAAACCACTCCACCCAATCCATCCACCCCCCCCCACGGCCACACACAGACACACACATACAGGCAACACACAAACGTATAGTATACACACACAGAAATCATATATTCACACAGAGACGCATAACATTCAAACGCTCATTACAATCGGGACAGGTACAAGCGCACCGTTAACAGAATCCACGCATGCACATGTAAACACCACGCACACACGCCATACCATTAAACAGCACACACCACACACACACACACCACACACACCACACACACACACACACACACACAACACACACCACACACACACACACCACACACACACACCACACACAAACACACAAACAACACACAAGGCTATCCAGCACACGGAAACATACATGACAGCTAGATCCATTCACGCACACACATAAACAACACACACACCACACATAGCACAACAAAACGCGCGCGCGCTGCACGCACGCACATACAACACGTACAATCACTCGCGTCCATACACACAAACAGCTCTTTCCAGACGACGTGGAAACATTATAGGTTCAATCACGCATAACGTAAACACACACACACGCATCACGCAACACACACACACAACACACACTCACACACACCAACAAACACAAACACACAACCCACACACCACACACACAAACAAACAAACAATCGACATTTACAACCAAACGTAATTTTGTAACGCCACAACTTTTGATAAACGTCCTATATCAACGTTCTGTAAAACGGTCCTTATCAAACGCTTCTGTAAACGATCCTACACTAAACTATCTATAAACGTTCTATACAAACGTTTAATTTGTAAACGTCCAAAAAACGTTTTTAAAACGTTTCATTAGGACGAAGACGTACAGGACCTAAAAAAAAACGTTTTGAAAACGTTCTGAAAACGTTCTGTGTTTGCTGGGTAACACCCACCCTTGTAGATCAGCTACTAATTACAACTAAAGGAAGTAATGCTTCTTCTACTAATAATGGTAATGTATGCGCGAGTGAGCGAAGCGAACGAGCGCTTCAGACACCAATAGATTTTCAAGTCAAAGAAAGTTGAAAATTATATTTCTACAACTTCGTAGCAAAGCCTTCTGATATTCTGATATTATTTATATCAGCACTCAGCAGTACTGTAATTTAATAGGAAGACACAAGTATAATCATGCAACAAATTTTGTTATTCAACATTGCTTGGGAAGAACATTTTTCGAAGTCTATGAGAATAGGAACGTGTGGGCAAATTAAAGGCAATTTGTGGCTTTTAATTTGGCTGGCGAACGAGGAACAGGCCGAAGGGCAAAATATTTCCATCCACTTCACATGGTGGAGCTAGTGCCCCGGTATCAAATAGCGTTCTATTCTTTGTTCCCAAGATTTTTTCCTAAATGTACACGTTGCTGAAATGTTGAATCTTTCAACAGTTTAATGTTGTAGGCCTGTAAACTTTTTGTCGGTACAACATGATGTTCGGGTCGGTTGATTTGGAACGTTGTCTGTGTAGTACACTTGACTCAAGTTGACTATACTATACCGCTAACGTAATGTCATCAATCATAGTATTCATGACAAGGCGGTTTGCCTGGTTACCGAAAAACACCCGACATGAAGAAAATCACTTATGCGAGCGAGCGAAGCGAACGAGCTTGAAAAAAAAATGATTTTTACATTTGAAAAATGCAATTTCTTTCAATATTTTTGTCGGTTTATGAGATATTTCGTCGGTACAAAATTATTTTTTG
>JZLH01S0636418.1:30915-67061 GCA_001188425.1 Eucidaris tribuloides | reverse complement strand
AATTCTCGAAAGTTTGAGAGGAAGAATTATATTTCACAAGCATAGAAGACGATCAATTCATCTCAAACAGTAAACATTTGAAAAGACAATTAATATTGTATATTTGAATGTTAAGCACGGAAATTACCAGCTGTATAGTTTTGTTTTGATAACAGATGTACCACTTTAAATTTTAAAGCAGGCGCGGGCCTGGGTAAGAATTTTAGGGGCCCCGGCCACAGTCTGTCCCTCCCCTTGTTGCGCCACCCCTGCCTTAAAGTGGAAAAATATCACCGAAAAAGGAGACAAAGTGGGATTGCCACCAGAAAATATTCCTATAGCACCCATGAGGTTTCAGGACGGGCACTGGACCCACTCTCGTGATTGTCCCTCCCTCTATGCTCGTGCCCCTTATGGAACATATAATTTTCTTGATCTAGGCCTACATGTTCTTCTTGTGCTGATCATTTCTTCCACTTTAAATGAAATTGTTCAGTTATTTCATTTAATATTTCGTCGTTCTGAAAATGTTTTAGTTTCTGTACACATGATGTTCATTATACGAGTCCATGTATTGTGTCAGACCATGCAAGAAGGCTCTCGAATCTCCTTGATCTGATGAGCAAGGGCGTAGGCGCACATCTTGGGGAGGTGGAACTAAAGTGACATGGGGAGGTGCACATCTTAGGGAGGTGGAACTAAAGTTGAGTAAATCAGGCCGTTGAAAGCCAGAAAAGTGGTGCAAATTTCGTTTTGCTTGCCAGGGGGCGAACTCCTATATGGCTCTGCGGGGGGGGGGGGGGGGAAGGGGGTGCACGTGCACCCAGTGCACCCCAGCCTACGCCCTGGATGAGGATGAGGATGATGCAGGAGTCGAGAAAAAAACACAACAGAAATTTGCTGGCCCACTCTGGTAGTGAATATATTGATTTTACTTGCCCGATGTCCAGCAAAATCCAAGTGCCCTCTTTTTTCCACTAAACAAACTTAAAGCCCAGTGGCCTACCAGAGGAAAATTAGTTTAAAGATTGTGTCATTCATTTGCACTCAAAAACACCTAAATGAATGAAATCAGCTGAAATCATATCAATGTGAAGATTATATAAATAAACACCTCTCATAGAGACTTGGGGTAAAATATTGAGTTTTTGTGAAAAATCTCGACTGTTAAACTTCATCCTTTTTCAAATTACTCAAGAAGCAATTTCAAAAAATCCGCGACGTCAAACGTGCAAGTGCCGTTTCCAAAAATTGCCGATCAGCCGTTAGCCAAACGTCGTGCGGAGTTAGCCGTTTAACCAATCAGTGCGGAGCTGGTCTTGCGACGATACACATAACTGCGATTGGCAGTTGAGCAAAATTGGAACTCACGAAAGAACAACATTCTGTAACATGTCGTTATTATTTTTTCTCAAAAAACAACAAATTCATGACGTATGATCTCAAACTTTTAACACACCATTTGTAACTACTAAACTACCGTTTGGTATTGATAATGAAGGAAGTAATGACTTGCACATCCCTGACACAATCTTTACATGATAACCTGACAGTTGTGATTACACTGAAGACTACACTCTCTTATAAACACATTTATCTAGCGCCTAACATTTCTAAACACCTGGAAATCATAAGTACTTTAAGTTAGAATTTTTTTATATCACCCTATATGATATAAAAATTTCGTGTTTATTTCTGGAACATTTCATAAGCACTTCAATACGTGTTCATAAACACGTTTTAGGTACTTAGTGTTGAAAATCATAAAATCCTAAAACAAACGTTTTTGTATGAATAAATAAAACTCTTTAACCCTATATTAACGGAGGGGGGGGGGGAGGGGGGTCAATTCGACGAATTTCGCGATCATGCCGCCGCGCAAATTTTTTTTGATCGCGTCGCTCGCCGACTTTTTACTTTCAAGTCTTTCGCATCTTTTGAGACCATTTTCGCGAAAATCGGACGTACCGTTACGATGCTGCGCGACTTTTCATACATGCATGTCAACCCAAAAATCGCTCAAAAACGTGATTTCGTGTACAAAGTCAATGCAAATTGTCTTTTCAGCCAAAAATCATAAATGTATGATTATTTTTGCTTTTACTGGTTGAAATGGAATAATTTATGCTGTTTAGGATTGCAAAAGTATCCCCAACAAATTTCATTGAAAAAACAATAGAAAACAAAAGGTCGAAAAAACAAGGAAATACTTAAGAAATTCACAAAACAATAAAATACATAAGAAATTAATTCCAATTCGGCAAAGTTTTTTGTAGATAATTGTGAGAAATGTCAGAATGAACATTTTCACAAAAAAAATTAGTATTCTACTAGCTATTGTAAGTGAGTTATAGACAAAAACATAATTTCATGAACTTATTTGCATAATTAATTACTTAAAAAATTAAAAAAAAACAATTTTTTTTTTGAATATTTTACTATATAGTCGTGCAGTTTACATCCGGCTCTATGCGCATGCAAATTTTCGCGGCGATCGCGCGATCGGTGGCCGAGATCTGAACGGGGGGGGGGTCAACCCCCCCAGTAAAAACCTGGTCTGAAATAGCCCAGTTAAAATAGGGTTAAGGGTTTAGGTGTCCATGAAATGCTTATTATTTTCAATACTTTTCAATAACACCTAAACGTGTTTATAATTAATTTTGTTAAAGTGTTTACGAAGTGTTCCAGAAATAAGCACGACGTTTGATATAATATAGGTTATATACAGAATTTCAAACTAAAAGTGTTTATGATTTCCACATAGGCCTTTTCTAATGTTTATAAAGTGTTACAGAAAAATGTTTATAAAAGTGTTTAGTATTGTTATAGAGTATAAACCAATTTACACACAACTGGAACAATTGTGTAAAATCATTGATTTTATTTTTGAATTTGATTACATTTTTGAGTGAATGTCTGTATTAACCAATTTACTTATCATTACACTATAAAGTCGTTAATAGATTTGTTATAGCAATTTGATGTGTATCTAGTTCTCATCTTGGTTAATTGATTAAAAAAGGATTACAGTGACATCACATCAATCACACCGTATCAATTCTAGATGTAGCTTTAGAATGTCTGATTGGATGTTGATATAACTATAGGATCATTTAGTATGTATTATGAGTAACCAATGAACTGATTGAGGTCAAATGTCACAATGCTTTATACAGGGTGGCCCAGAAAGAATGCTACAAGTATGATTGCTAATTTCTTCAACATTATCGGCAAAATGTCATTAATTTTTATTTCGTTGGTTAGAACATTCTTTTTCCAATAAAATGATACCAAGATCATTGATTTTGAGTAAGGCGTTTTGATTATAGGGCCATTTTTCGGAGGCAATGCAATTTCCCAAATTTGCCAATTTGTCAACAGCGGCGGTCATCGGAACGCCGAGATATTCTGGCGTCTCAGCTTACCATACCG
The DNA here is from genome assembly GCA_001188425.1 of Eucidaris tribuloides. Classification (NCBI taxonomy): domain Eukaryota; kingdom Metazoa; phylum Echinodermata; class Echinoidea; order Cidaroida; family Cidaridae; genus Eucidaris; species Eucidaris tribuloides. The sequence continues at coordinate 63,650 of JZLH01S0636418.1, read as the reverse complement.
GACAAACCGCGATGACAATAGAGACATAGCTCGCATCGTCTTCCATTATGAAAGCGATGGCATTCCAGCTCTTTTGTCATTGCGGTTTGTCCGGTATGGCAAGCTGAGACGCCAGAATATCTCGGCGTTCCGATGACCGCCGCTGTTGACAAATTGGCAAATATGGGAAATTGCATTGCCTCCGAAAAATGGCCCTAGAATCAAAACGCCTTACTCAAAATCAATGATCTTGGCATCATTTTATTGGAAAAAGAATGTTCTAACCAACGAAATAAAAATTAATGACATTTTGCCGATAATGTCGAAGAAATTAGCGATCATACTCGTAGCATTCTTTCTGGGCCACCCTGTATAGGCCTACACATCTGATTTGGGGTCATTACTGCAATGATTTAAGAATGGCTGGTCGTTGATTTTGATGTTACTTGGGTCAAGACACCAGTGAACTGACATTATAGATTTTAGAGTTGAAGCTCAAAGGGGAAACGTCCTGAGGACTCATACTTGTCTGATTTGGGCTCATCATCATGGTATTAACTTTAGGGCTTTTGATCAGATTTGGTATAGCATGCACGAGGCATTCCAATTTGAATGGAATTGAGTTAGCAATAAGTATTTGAGAAGGAAAACGGGAGTGCAGGACATCTGCTGGTGTATAATTGATATGTAGGCCTATTTCAACTCATTTGGTTCTTAATTGAGGCATTTTCAAGTGTTCCCAATCATGTCACTAACCTTTAAGACTCCAAAGGCCCCCCACTAGAACCGCGCCTACAGACAATCTAATGCCTTTAATGTAGAAGCCTGTTAAAGACCAAACTAAAGAGCAAAGAGTAAATGGGTAGGCCTATACAGTGTGCGCGTGAGCAACGTTATAGGTATACGTTGTGTGTGTGACGAAAGTATATAGTAATAATTTAACGTTTGCACTTTGCATGCCAGTTCTCGCTAGAGTAAAACATCCATCATGCACGGGTCCTATCAATGAAAGCAATAATTCATCACAAAGAATAAACATTTGAAAAGACAAGTAATATTGTTATATCGTGTCTTGCTTAAAGATATAAAAGCCGGGCGTTGGATCCTGACCAGGGTTTGAAAAAAAAAAATCGCAATTTTTTTCTAAAAGGGTGATTTAAATCAAATCGATTTATTTGATTTAAATCACTGATTTTTTTTTTCAATCATGATTTAAATCACGATTTAAATCACCACTGATTTAAATTGCCAACCCTGATTCTAACTCGCGAATTTAGATTATCAGGCACTCACCTTATGGTCCAATGTAAGGTAATTAATAGAGGGACAATCCACCGAGGGAACCCAAGCAGTGAGTGGTTTTAAAAGCGACAATATAACCTAATACTACTACTTGTATACCCTAATACTCCAGCGAAGACTAAATATCAATGGTAATACTACCAATACTGGTACCAATAGTAATACTAATAATGCTAATATCCATGTCATTCCTAACATGCACACACGCACACCCACAAACACACACACACAAACATACGTACATACAAACAGCCCAAATATACAGTGCCCAGGTCGAAAAACATACCAGTTGAAACCTGGTGGAAATTATAGCCGGTTTCAACTGGATTCAATGGAATTGAACTGATATCAGCTGGCCGACTCATGATCAGTTTAAAACAGTTGAAACCAGTAGATGTCACAATTAGCTGAGTTGAACCATTTAACAACTGGACCCAAATGAAACCAGTATAAAACCAGTAAAGATTCAAGTTGTAACCAGTTATCAACTGGTCCCAGTTGAAACCAGTAGGTGTTCAACTGGTCCCAGTTGAAACCAGTAGGTGTTCAAAGGGTCCCAGTTAAAACCAGTAGGTGTTCAAATGGTCCCAGTTAAAACCAGTACTTCAACTGGGCCCAGTTGAAACGAGAATATCTACTGGTCCCAGCTGGTAGAAATTTCAATTTTCATATTAAAACCAGTGGTAGCCAGTTGGAAACTCCCTCTACTGGTTTTCAACTGGTACTAGTTGACCATTGCCACCTGGTCTTAATTGGTTTTTCGACCAGGGTGTATACCCATGTCACCTATGCACCTTTGCACTAGCACTCAGTTTCATGTGTCAATGTCACTAAACAATAAGGACATGCACATGAAGTGGAGACGATTTGATTTCAATATAACACGCATGTTACCATAAATTTCAGCCAGAGATATCTTGTTCTTAGTCTCCAATGAGTAAGTGCCATATCCGGAGACGTAGGCGATCATGGCGTGCCACAAATCTCTGTTCCTAGCTGTTTGAATCAGCTCCACCTCCCGCTGACCCGCACCTCTCTCTGTAATCCATGCATTCAGACTGGTCATCCAAGTCATCCGTTTCCTTCCTCTACCCTCTTTCCCTCTATCTTTCCTGTCAATGCTAAATTTTCAAGACCGTCCTTTCTAATTATATGTCATACAAAACTCATTTGCCTAGTTCTTATCTCCATAATCAGCTTTCTCTCCACACCAGCTCTTCTTAGGACCTCTTCATTGGTTACTCTGTCAGTCATGGAATCCTCATCATGCGTCGGAGGAACCACATGTCACAACTCTCCAAACGCTTTCTCATGTCTGATTTATGGAAGGATACCATCTGGTATAAAGCTGTTAATGAATGTGACTTTCCAAAAAGGTTGCCAATTTATCGTTTGTAACCCCAAAGCACATAGTATTGTGCATTTTTGATAGCGTTTGGCATTGAAGAATTCAGTGTGCACACCGCACGGGTTTTTTTTTGTTTTGTTTTTTTGGCGCTTTACAATTGCATACCTAAAAATATATTACCATGATGTTCAGAGGATTTAGGTGCCACAAGGGTGCAAAAGAATCAGTGCGCACGTACTTCACGTGCAAAATCTGGTTGCGCGTAAACCGCAGCACTCAAATTTTCAGCTGCGACAGAGGTTTCCAAGGTGTTATGAATTGATTACATCGTTATTTCTATCTATATCTAGGCTATGCCGCCCATAAATTACATCAGATGCAAACCTTTTCACAAGATTTGGCGTATAATTTGGTGTATTGAGAATAGAAAAACCTGGCAACATGTTTCCATACCAAGTACGGATTCGGATCCAATCGACGAATTGAACATTCCGTGACATAACACAATCCACTCCCGTACACTCTGAGAAAAAAGGGGGTTCACTTCAGCACCATCTTTGTCGCAGTATAGTGGCAATTTAGTAGCCGGGTTTAGTAGAACCCGTTTGGGTGAGAATGAGCACCTTGTAGACCATCGCTCGTCTCAGTACCGTTTCGGACAAAAATGTGCTCTTGGGTCAAACTGAGAATCTTTTTCAAACCGGTTTTTTTTTCTTAGAGTGTATACATACACTGTGGCTAAGCCACGACTCTTACGGCACAGATTGTCGCCGCGTCACAAATTGTCGCCGGCGACAATCTGTGACGCGGCGACAATTTTGTGCCGTCAGGTTTTGAACAAATCGGCACAGATTGTCGCCGGCGACAATTTGTGACGCTCTTGCTGATCCCATTTTTTTGCCTCACTGGCGACAATTTGTGCCATGAAAAAAAACCCTAGCAGCACAGATTAACTTCACAAATTGTCGTGTGTCTGTTTGTATGTCTGTTCGTGTGTGCATCTGTGTGTCAGTGTCTGTGTTTGCTTGTGTGTCTACGTGTGTATGTGTCTTTGTGTGTCTGTATGTGTCTGTGTGCCTGTAGTATCTGTGTGTCTGTATATGTCTGTGTGTAACTGTGTGTCTGTATTTAATTGTCTGTGTTTGTCTGTGTGTGAGTCTGTGAGTCTGTTTGTATGTCTTTGTGTTTTTCTGTGTGTGTCTGTGTGTTCGTCTGTGTGTTTGTCTGTGTCTGAATGTGTCTGTTCGTGTGTTCGTATGTGTCTTTGCATTTGTATGTGTTTCTGTGAGTGTCTATGTGTCTGTGTCTAGTCTGCATGTGTCTGCTGTCTGTTTGTGTGTCTGTGTGTTTGTCTGTATGTGTCTGTGTGTCTGTATGTGTTTGTGTGTATGTGTCTGTATGTGTCTAGTCTGTATGTGTATGTTGTCTGTATGTCTGTGTGTGTTGTGTGTTTGTCTGTATATATCTGTGTGTCTGTTTGTATGTCTATGTCTTTGTATGTCTATGTTTCTGTTTGTAAGTGTCTGTGTGTATCTGTATGTGTCTGTGTGTCCGTGTCTGCTGTGTGTCTGTCTGTATGTGTATGCTTGTGTGTCTGCGTGCTTGTTTGTGTGTCTAATTGTGTTTTTTGTGTCTGTGTGTCTGTTTGTGTTTGTGTCTGTGTGACTGTGTGTCTGCGTGTTTGTCTCTGTCTGGTTGTGTGTCTATGTGTGTCTGTATACATCGTTTTGTGTGTCTGTATGTGTCTTTGTGTTTGCCTGAGTGTCTGTTTTTGTGTCTGCACGTGTTCGTCTTTGTCTGTGTGTATCTGTGTGTGTGTCTGTGTGTCTCTATGTGTCTTTGTGTTCGTAGTGTGTGGGTGTGGGTACGTATGTGTCTGTGTACGTGTTTGTTGCTGTGTGTCTGTAAGTGTATGTTTGTGTCTCTGTATGTGTTTGTGTATTTGTCTTTGCACATATCTGTGTGTGTATGTGTGCGTCTCTATGTATCTGCGTGTTTGTATGTCTGTGTGTGTTTGTATATGTGTGTATGGCTGTGTGTGTCTGTTTTTATGTATGTGTGTGTGAGTTGCTAGTTGGTGTGGTGCCGGAAAGAGGATGTACAAGTGTATGGTGTGTATTTGGATGTCTGTAAGTGTCTGTGTTAGCTTGTTTGTGGTTGTGAATGTCAGGCAGACACACAGACACACAAACACAAAGACATACACATAAAAACAGACATACACAAACACACAGAAACATTAAGCCACACAAACAGACACACACAGAGACCCACAGACTCACACACAGACAAACACACATACACACAAAGAGACACATATACACAGACACATAGACACGCAAACAGAATGGATACATACAGATGCACGAATAGACATATACAGACCCACACAAGCAAACAGACAACACACAAACACACAGACATACAGATACACATACAGACAAACACGCAACACCGGCAAACAAATAGACAACAGACACATACAGACTAGACACTTCCAGACACATTTACAGGCGCACAAACAGACACACAATCACACTCACAAACACGCAAACACACAAACAGTCACATAAAGACATACACGTACAGACAACCACCTTTACAGACCACCTTTACAGTACAATCAGAACATCGTTGTAATGTTGTGTATCTTCTGATGAACCGTATTTATTTTGACCATCTGCCGTCGTATTTTCTTACATTCAATATTGCACTGATAAAGCATGATGTTAGTGTTTTATTTTTGATTTTATTATATGAATACACGTTACAATATTACAGAACCCCACAGAACCCCAAATGAATAGGTTTTCGATAATTACAACAAATAAGCCTATCATGGTAAGACAAAAAAAGCACACAAATTTTACAAATTGTAGGATTTGTCTGCCCCAGGTTTTACACCCACCTTTACGTGAAACGGTAGTGAAAAAATATTTTGTTTAAGATTGTGAAATATGCTCTAATTTATAATTGTGAAGCAGCATAGATACACATTTAAACAGTACTGTAGCTGATGACGAAATTTTTTCAAACAAAAATAAAACTTTACTGCGTAATTTTCCCGACAACTACAGAAAAGTCACCCTTTATTAGGTGTTTCATTGATTTAAAACACCCCCTTTTGACAAAAGTGGAGGTATTTTTCTGGAAAAAAAATGGGAGTGGGGGTGGGTGGGGGGGGGGGGGGTTGAACACCCCAAACACCCCCCTGCGTACGCCAATGTGTTGGAATATGTAAAATCTTGATTTGAGAGCGCTTGAAAATGCCTGACGAATCATCTCAGTTAAAACATTGTATCCCAATGTATACACTTATTATAGTGTCTGGAAGGCTTTGTTTACTTAAGGAGAAACAAGCATGAATATGTCTGTACTGAATAAAAGTATGTCCTCGATAGCAATACAATTTAGAAAAGCTGTGCAACAAATTTTACTGTCACAGCGAATACTAACGATGATTTTTCGAAAGAAATATTAAACGTTAACAACAAAATGATAAACAGTAGAACACTGAAAAGTATACTTTATCTCAAAATGTAGAATGCCTCAAATCATAGCTTTTCTCTTTCAAGAATTATTCAAGTGCCCGAGCTGAATTTACTCTTGATATTCCTGCCTTTCTCCGGAGGAAAGGACACTTTTAAAACTTGTCGAAGATACAAAAAGATACATCATTATCATCGTCATTATTATCTTCATCCCCATGACCATTATATTCATTATCATTATCCTCATCCTTACCACCATCATCATCGTCATCATTATTATAATTATCATCGTCATCATCATCATCCTTATCCTCACTATTATCATCTTCAACATCAGCCTCATTATCATTATCCTCATCGTCATCACCACCGTTACCATCATAAATGTAAATCTTTACCATATTATAAGTATACGCAGTACATCACCATATCATCGTCGTGGTCATCATAATCAATGCCATTATCATAACGAAATTTGACCAATAGATACATGTATTTCCTACAACTGTGCCCTTTGTTATCATAACGTATATGTAAAAACATCTTCTAACGATAACACATTGTTTTGTACACAGTAAAATTTAATGATCAATAAGACCGCTTTGCCTCTCTTCAGAAGTGTACTTAGCAATCATCAGCATCATCTTAATTGCCAATAATAATTTTCACCATCATTACTATTATTATTATCATCATAACATTTATTTCGTTATATACAATATTTACTACATCACAAGTAAACACATCATCATCGTCATCATGATCAGTACCATCATGATGAAATGTAAGCCATATAGACACAAATTTTACCCAACAGCCCTGTCCTCATTATTATTGCACAAAGTTAACGGTATGGTGTTTACCATGTACAAGACATTCTCGAGTTTAAACGTTATTATTAACATAAATGATCCACAAGTATTTCAGCTAAATTTGTCAAAAGTGTCATTAATCATCATCATAACAGTCATCTTAAGCATTGTAATTATTGATCTTATTATCATCATCGCCATCATCATTATCGTAATCATCATTGTAATATTTACGGTATAGTGTCTTATTATGCAAAGAATCATGACGAGATTACAAGATGTTACATAAACATTAAATATCACATGTGTTATCAATGATTCATCACACGTGGGCCTTTACATACTACTATGATAACTATCACCATCGTTATCAGTCTTATTATCATTTTTATCATCGTTATCATCATCTGTTAACTATTGTAGGCTTATATATATTTGATATAGTAAGTGTGTTTTGTTATATTTGGTTTGTTAAATGTGGTTTCAGATTCCATCATGTAAATGTCTCAAAATATTGTAAGTTGTTAGATACCCAGTGTAGGTATAGGTGTATAGGTATACACAATCTGTCGTCATCATAATCATCAAGAATACGGATGAAAAATAAGTATGGACTTACATATTTCATGCAACAACCACTTTTTGTGTATAATACTAACTGTTATGGTATTACATCATCATCATCATTATGGAAGTTGACAAATATAGACTTACATGTTTGATATCACCATGTTTTGTTATGGCAATTGCATTATGCAAACTCTCCTCAATACAGTGTGATTAATGATCATAGGTATACATTATAGTAGGCCCTCTATTGTCATCATTATGATTATCATCATTATAGTAGTTGACTAAAATTATAGAATTATATATACAAAATTAACGTTGTGGTGTCATTATGTAGAAGAGTGCAAGAGTAAGTTTATATACAGTCAACAATTGATACTTCGTAACTGATTCATCACAGGCATTCATCATCCATCATGTTGGTCATCGTCGTCATTATCATTATCATCATCATCATCATCATCAAATGACGTCGGCAAATATACACTCGTATACTTGATGCAACAATCATGTTGTATTATACAATTTTAACAATGTGGTGTTCCGTTATGTAAAACATTTTTAGATATAAGTTCTTATATATTCCACTTTAGATAATAAAGTGGCTAATTTATCATAAATATATCATCATAATGGAGGTTGACAAACTAGACTTATATATTTGATACAACAACCCAGTTTTGCTATATACAATGTTGTTTGTGTGGTTCCGATTGTGTTAAATGTCTTTAAAGATTACGACTGTTTTTAAATGTCATTAATCCATACATTGTCACTAATTAATCTTCATCAAAATCTTCATCATAATTATCATAATCCAAGTTGACAAATATAGACTTGTATATTTGATACAACAACCCAGTTTTGATATATACAATATTGTTTGTATGGATCCGATCGTGTTAAATGTCTTGAAAAATTGCGACTGTTTAGACATGTTAATAATTCATACATTTCCACTGATTCGTCATCATCAAAATCATCAACATTATTATCTGTACGGGAGTTGACAAATATAGACTTATATATTTGATTCAACAACCCAGTTATGCTATATACAATATTGTTTGTGTGGTTCCGATTGTGTTAAATGTCTTTAAAGATTACGACTGTTTTTACATGTCATTAATCCATACATTGTCACTGATTAATCATCATTAAAATCTTCATCATAATTATTATAATGCAAGTTGACAAATATAGACTTATATATTTGATACAACAACTCAGCTTTTATATATACAATATTGTTTGTATGGATCCGATCGTGTTAAATGTCTTGAAATATTGCGACTGTGTAGACAAGTTAATAATTCATACATTTTCACTGATTCATCATCATCAAAATCATCAACATTATTATCTGTAAAGAAGTTGACAAACATAGCCTTAAATAGTTGATTCAAAACCCCAGTTATGATATATACAATATTGTTTATGTGGTTCCGATTACGTTAAATATCCTAAAAATTCACGACTGTTTAGAGACATGTCAATAATCCATAATTTGTGACTGATTCATAATCATCATTATCACTATCATCATTATTAGTAGTATTAACATCATCATCATAATGCAAGTAGACAAATAAACACTTATACGTATAATAAAACATCACAGTTTTGATATGTACAATATTGTTTGTGTGGTTTCCGATATAGTCAAATGTTCTTGAAAATTACGACTGATTAGAAATTAAAATAATCCATAAATTGTCACTGATTTGTCATCATCATTGTTATAATTATCAACATCATCATCATCATCATTACGCAAGAGAAAAATTCAGACTTATACATTTGATACAATATCCCAGTTTTGATATATACAATATTGTTCGTGTGGTTCCGATTATGTTAAAGGTCTTCAAAAATGTCGACTGTTTAGACATGTTAATCCATACACCGTCACTAATTCATCATCATAATCATCATCATTATCTTTACGGAAGTTGACAAATATAGATTTACAGTACATACAACAATCCAGGTTTGATATATAGTGTGTACCCCCGAAATGGTCCAATCAGAAATTATTTTTAAATATATGAATATCATATATAACCTTGTCAAGTTGGGTATTGTCATACAGCAAAGATCATACTTTCCAGTGCATTTTATATCATTTCATTTGGTTTTGCCAATCCTGAGATATATTGAATTTCCTGCAAAGAGACAAAATCGCGTTTGTCCCAGTATACTATGTGTTATACATGTACACTCACTGTTCTGTGTATCATTTAACAAAGAAACACATTGGGAGTGTGAAACAATATTGTTTCCTCGTTCAATTTCCTATCATTTGGTACAAAGGGGGTACACAACTTTGATAAAAGGCCTGAAATCAATGAGATGTTTAGACCATCGTGATGTCAGTGTGAATGCAGTTTGGTAAACAGAAGACATGGAAATGTGCAATATCATTTCAATGCCGGGCAACGTTTATTTGTATTTATTTTTTAATTTACTAGATAATCATTAAAAAACATATTGAAATATAAAATGAATTTATCTGTTTATTATTGATTTTTGTAATTCAGTTTTTATGAGTTCTGTAAGCAACAGTACCACCATTTCAGTTATCATTATGACCAATACACTAAAGTGGTACAAACGTGATTTTACCTGACTGCACAAAAGTAATGGGATTAACTGTATCAAAAAGAAAATGTATTAAGATACCAAATACATACATATTGAGAAATGTAGTTATCTTAAATTACTTTCTCTAGATTGGACCATTTTTGGGGGACACACTGTACAATTTTGTTTTTGTGGATCTGATTACGTAAAATATCTTCAAAGATTATGATGTTTAGACATGTTAATAACCATACATCGTCACTGATTCATCATCATCATCATCATCATCATCATCATCATCATCGTAACGAAAATGATATAGACTTATACATTTGATACAGCCATCTTCGTTTGGTATATACAATATTAACGTTGTGGGCGTCTCATTATGAAAAACGTCTTCTAACGATTGCCATTGTTTAGGTTTAATGCAAATAACACACTATAGTTATCACTGACAAATAGGTTTCAAGTTTTTTTTTTCAAATGGTCAGTGACTGTGTAGTTGCTGTGATTGCTACTAGATGTTGATTCTTATAGATGATGAGTATTATGTCCAGTAGTCGAGATGACCAGCAAATGAGTTGGCACAAACAATAGATATGAATTTGTTCGTAAGACCAGAATAAAGTGAACTGTTAGATAGTAGGTGTGGAGGTAGTGAAATGACCAGTGACTTGTCCCGTTGCTGAACTCGCCGGTAGATGTTGAGTTCTTACATCTATCATTATTGCGTGTAGGTTTAGGTGTTGAGATGACCGGTGGACGTTGAGTTGAGATAAAGAGTAGATTCCAAGTAGTTCGTACTACAAGAAAATTGTCAGTTGTTACAATGACCAGTAGGTATGGAGATGATGAAATGCTGACTGTCCATTTGCTGAAATCGGCAGTAGATGTTGAGTTCTTACAAATGATCAGTATTACGTTGGTTTGTCGAGATGACCAGTGGACGTTGAGTTGAAATGAGCAGTAGATGTTGAGTTCTTCATATGAGCAGAATACAAGGCTTTGTCAAATAGATGTGCGTTTTTCAGATTGCTGAATACCCCCTTTTTTTTGGGGGGGGGGAACCATTACTACACAACTGTCCTTTTTTTAATTAGTCATTGTATTTTATGTTAATTTCGAGAAGGAGTCGATTGGATTGACTGGGATATTTTAATGAGGTGGACACGAGGATGGATAAGATTCCCTGATCTAATGAAACATACTGACAAAATACATTTTGTTTTCAAAACCGGAATGAAGGAGACTTTGTACCTGTTGTTTGTGTATTGTTTGCTGTAAAAAAAAGTTTGCTTGCATTTTCATAATAATTTCCCAGATAAAAGTTATTGTGGAATGAGTTAAAGGCAGTGGATCTCTTTTGCATGGCTGAAAATTAACACTGTAAATACAATGTCATTTAGAAGAAAATGCCATCTGGGAACCTCTAGCAAAATATAGGAGCTAGATACTCAGTTTGAGTGGAATTATAGTGACCGTTAGACTCTGATTTGAATTTTTTCTCGCGAGAAAAAAATTCCTACCATAGACCGTACACTAAACGGCTATTGTTTTTCTTTCGCATTTTTAAAATTCTAGGTAATAACTGACCCCCAAATTTCACACACATGCCTTTCATCAATAGCTTTAGGGCATGGGCTATCTTTTCCTGGTCTGCGGGGATGTTTGCAAATGAGATCCACTGTTTTTAATTTAAGTAACAGTTGGGTGTTTTTTTCTATTACTTTAAAGAGAATACACAGTACTGGTTGATGATGGAAAATCTTTCATCGAAATTTCACATTTCCATATTTTCCAGCTGAGAGTGAATTACATTTGCATTATAATGTGGGACTAATTCACTTCATATGCAATAAAAAATTGAGGAATTGGCAGTTTGAGTACCCGACGGAGTAGGCTCCGTTGCTGCAGTGTGTATGGCAACAATTAACATAGTCCCACATATAGATTTCTGTGTTAGCACTTTGTCAGCAGTGGGGATTTGTGTAACAGATATGTCCAAAACGAAGTGTTCTGTTGTTTTCAACTACTCTCTACTGTACTATAGTGGCATTTTTAGAATACCATCTGTTCACAAAAGGTTTGAAAACAGTTGATATTAAAATGTTGTTGTTCTGCAAGTTATCAACCAGTACTGTGTATTCTCTTAAAGCCACAGTCTAATAATGACCGCAGTTTAAAAATGTGAGCTGCATAATCCTTTATGTGTTATGTGTCTTTGATAACGTCTAAAAATGAAGCCCTGAAAATTGTATTTCAAAATGATGATTCAGTGGTTAAGAAAAATGAAAATCTACAAGCGTTCAAGTTGACCAGATTCACCGGCCCATTTCCTCCCATCGATCTACTCTGAGTAGATCTAGGCTATTTTGGCCTCTAGTGGAGTGGAAATTGTTTATTCATACATATCTTGCCAGTGGTGGCATAACTTTTCCAAAACTTTTTTTTTTAATCCTAGGGTGTTTATTTGTCCATTTAAACACTACCATGTAGCTCAGATGGCACAGTTTGACTTTTTTTTCTAAACTTGAAGTTCAACAATATTAGCCAATTACTTTAGAGCTATGACGTAAATATTCATGTATGAGTCAAATGCACAATGGAATGTTCAGATAGAGTTATTCTTTTGATTAAATTTAGTAAAGCCATTCACGCAGTCAACCGTCACCGTCATAAGAACGACTCTTCTCACATGCCTCACAGGAGCATCTTCGGTTTGACGGGGTCATCGTGATTATCTATTAACTCCGAAACAGACTATTGAAGGAGCCAGAAATAGTTGAATCCTGATAAAATGACATTTCAAACCATTATTTCTCCTGCAGGTTCCATCCGCGATGCATGACCATTTGAGTCATTGACTTAGTCTTAAAAGACGAATCAAGTCAAGGGTTCATTGAAGGGTTGAACAACTACTCTTCTATCCAGTAAATAAAGGCCAGAGCCCGCATGAACGCTCTAGAATTTCGATGGATCAAACTAGATACTGTCCGAAATGGATGTACGTCGCATAAAATGACCAGAGCACAATTAGGTGCCATTGAGAACAGATATCAATGTTTGACAACTAGTAGATCATATTGTAATTGTGTCAAATGCAACAAACAGGATTGTCACTATAAGCCAATAGCTTCGTAATATTATTTTATGTTTATTCACACTAGTAATATGGTGACATAAACAAAGTGTCTGTTACCTGCGGTAATATATTGCTCCACCATTTCATAGACTTAAGCTTTGGAATAAGTCCCTTGTGGAACATTTATTTCACATGACACCCATCGATTGTGAACACTTTTAAGTTTGTGCACACTGTTGATAGTATAGCCAGCAAGTCAGGTTGTGAAAAGGGCTCTTTAATGCCCCACAGTGATATGACCTCAAGGGATGGCACCTTACCACAAGTCACAATCTGTGATTCTGGTAATAACAATGAGCACCCTTCAATGGTTAACTGCCTCATATTCGTGCAGAGTACCGACGCCACATCAAGCATGTCAGTCAGAGTAATAGATGAACGGATCTGCGACAGTGCCAAGCTCTCAAGTGATGATATCTGTGTACAAGATAGTTTGCTTAAAAACTGCCACATGTTAACGAGCAGCCGCTGATGGTTAAGTGCTTTAGGTTTCCACATAATACTGACATCATGACCAATAGATCAACCAGCGAAAAAGATCGGGGAATGTCGTACAGTGACACCGACGTGATTGGTGGCGTCAGAGGGTTCACAGTCTGTAATGAAATACATGGTATGTATAAAGCACATCCGTCAAAGATAAGCCACTGCAGATCTGCAGATACGTCCGCGGCAGTGGTGAGCAAGTCATTCAAGGAAAAAGTCTGCGACTGTCTCTTTGTTGTCTCTTGTGTAATTGTTATGCCCACTACAGTGGTCGACCGAATCTTTCCTTCAAGAGAATGATGTTGTTTCCTACAAGTTTCCACCATCGTATTCTTGATTTGTAACGTATGTACACTTGGACATAATGCTAATATCCAAAGCATTTGTGTCACTGCAACATGCTCGTTTATATTGTTTACAGCCAAGGTCTCAAGTGAGGGCATCATTCCTTCGGTGACACTTCGTGATTCATGACATTGTGGTATGTCTATTACTGAACATCCGATGGTAAGGTTCTTTACATTTGAACACACCTGTGATGCTGTAGCCAGCATTTTGGACAGTGAAATGGAGCCCTTGATGCATTCTATCTTCATATTTTCAAGTGATGGCATAGTTTCTACGGACACATCTTGTGCGTCATTGCATTGTGGAATGTCTAGTTCCGAACATTCGAGGGTGAAGTCCTTTAAGTTTATACAAACGCGTGATGTAACGCCTAGCAAGTTTGTCAATGAAATAGAGCCATTATTGCTCTTCAACTCCATGTTCTCAAGGGATGGCATGGTTCCACAATTCATACACTGTGATTCATTGTATTGTGGTATGTAATGAGCATAACTATCGATGGTCAAGCTCTTTAAGTTTACACACACCTTTGATGTCATGGCCAGCTGGTCGGTCATTGAAATGGAGCCCATGTTGCTTTTTAACTCCATGATTTCAAGTGATGGCATCGTGCCTACAATTAATCCTAGTGGTTTACTGCAGTCTGGTATGTCTAGTGAACCACTACTTATGGTCAACTTCTTTAAGTTGATACACACCTGTGATGTCATCGCAAAAACGTCCATCACGGAAAATGTCTGCCAATACCTTTCATCAACGAATGAAATACCCACAATGGACTGTCTGATATCACTGCTTGTTTTGTCAAGAGATTCCCAGTTCCTTTGCAATTCCACCTTAGCACCATTTACCTGAAGATTACACATGTTTGGACTTAATGCTAGTGCCCAAAGCATCTGCGTCGCAACTAAATGTTTGTGTGTAGTGTTGACAGTCAAGGTCTCAAGTGAGGGCATCATACCATCCATCACACCTTGTGATTCACTGCATTGTTGTATATCTAGTACTGAACATTTGATAGTCAGGTGCTTTAGGTTTGAACACACATGTGATGTCATGATCAGCAGGTCGGTCATAAAAATGGAACCATTGCTTATCAGCCCCATGTTCTCTAGTGATGGCATCCTTCCGATATTCGCCCATTGCGATTCATCCAACTGTGGTATGTAGAGTACACAACCACTGATGGTCAGCTTCTTTAAGTTTATGTACATCTGCGATGCCATGACAAAGAAGTCAATCCTGGAATAGGTCTGCTTTTTCTTGTTAAAATTGTATGATATTGATATATCCATAATGGACTGACTGATGTCACTGCTTGTATTTGCTTCAAGGGATTCCAAGTTCCTGCGACAATCTACCCTAGCACCATCAACTTGTAGAGTACACATGTTTGGACCTAACACTAATGCCCAAAGCATATGCGTCACCATAATAGGCTTTTGTTTACTGATTACAGTCAAGGTTTCAAGTGAGGGCATTATACCATTAATCACACCCTGTGATTCACTGCATTGTGGTATGTCTAGTATTGGGCATTCGATGGCCAGGTCCGTTAAGTTTGGACACACTTGTGATGTCATGGTCAGCAGGTTGGTCAATGAAATGGAGCCATTAAGTCTTTCCAACTTCATGTTCTGAAGTAATGGCATGGTACCAACATTTACACCGTGTGATTTATTGCAATGTGGTATGTCAAGCATTGTATATCTGATGGTCAGATTCTTTAAGTTTGCACATACTCCTGATATCATGGCCAACAGGTCAGTTATTGAAATGGACCCCTGGATCATGACGTTCTTCAGCTCCATGTTCTCGAGAGAATCCATCTCAAACCAGGACATGTTCCGTAACTGAAACAAATTTTGTATGTCAATAACTGAATTCGCGTCAACGATTAACCACTTCAAATCTGGAAACTTGTCTGCTTTCATGGCCAGCAGGTCATTCACAGAAATAGTTTGTGACTGTCTCCCACTGGTGTGATGAGATATTGTTATGCCCAGTATGTTCTGTTCGGCGTTCCCTTGTGCTGTGGTCTCAAGGTTCCTCCCAAATTCTATGTTAAGGCCATTGTTTACTATGGAAGGCATGTTTGGACACAATGCTGACATCCCTACTATTAGATCAGTCACACAATATGATTGACTGTTGTTTTCCACTGTCAATTCTACATGTGGTGGCAACTCACAAGGCGCTTTGCGCAGTACATCGTGTTGGGGTATAGTCACTGTAAACCCACCTACGATTATTTTCTTCAGGTTGGTACACACCACTGATGCCATGTTCACTACGTCTACGATTGAAATAGACTGATTGCTAATGACATGCAGTTTTTCAAGTGATGCAATCCTATAAGGGATATTGCGTAATTCAGTGTACTCTTTCATGACTAGTTTACACTCGTTTATAGTTAAAGCTTTCAAATTTGTGCAAACTGCTGACAACAAAGCCAGCAGGTTGGTCATTGAAAGAGGCTCACCGATGTTGTACAGTGTTATAGTCTCCAATGATGGCATCTTACCACATGGCACATTCAGCAGCTCAGAGAAATGTGGTATATGCAACGAACATTCGTTGATAGTTAGCACTTCGAGGTTTTGACACACAACTGATGTTTTATCCAACAGGGAACACAAGGAAAAACGCCTTCTCACGTTGATCAGTCGAATGTATTTATATGACGGTATACGTACATTATTTCCTGCAGCATTTTCCAGAAAATACACGAGAGAATTGCCTATTAAACCACGCGCCAATATGGGTGGTGGACGTTCCTTGAGAAGCTTTTTGAGGCATTTCAAAAACAGAGGTCCGGACTGACTCTCGTAATTGATCAAAATACCAAGGTGAAACAGTGACTTCACAGGATAAGCGACGCCTCGTTTCAGTTTTGTATGTACATCTGTACCTTCAAAATCTGGTAAACTGTTCTTATATTTAAAACGGCTAGCAAGCTCACCCCTTGGCCTATCTGAAAGGTGAACCAAGTGGTTGAGGACCTTTTCTGCCATCTTGCTGCCACCTATTTCCCGGTTACAACTGAATACCAAGGTATACAGCAAGTCGAGCGCCATATCTTCATCTTTTATTTTGCTTAACGTCTCAGTTACGTCAGTTTGGGCGGACAAATAATCTCCAGCGCATTTTTCCTGAAAGAGAAGATGCGGAAACGAAAAGAATACCACAGGTGTTGCCAGTGATTTTCCGTGTATTTCATGTCTGGCGATAAGCCCAATTTGAAGCCCTGTTTTAAGAGCATCCTCTTTCCCCTGAAAATCTTCGAAAGAAAACATAATTTTTTTCTCTGGCAGCAAAACTGCTGAAAGCGATATTTCACCGAGGACTTTCCAGAAATGCTTCAGTTTCATCATTCCTCGTAACTTATATGCTTCAGGATCATCAAAATCTAGGATTGTATCAGGTTTCAGCTTATCTACGTGATTAAAAAACAATGCTCTTAAGAAGTGTTCAAATAATGTGCCCATCGTCTTAATCTGATTGATGTCCTCTGGGGAGTATTCCTTCAGTACAAAGCAAATCATTGCTAGCAGTATAGGAGTACTTGCAAGACTGTGTATCACGTCGTTTGACTCAATTTGAACTAACCTGCTTGCAGCTTCTTCTTCATTTGGGAAGTGCCTTCCTACGTAGGCCTTTACTCCTCGAGCATCAAATCCATCTAGACTTACATGTGTGTATAGCTTTCTATTGTGTGTTTGTAATGCTGAAGAATGCCAGGGACGTGATGTGACAAGACTTGTCACTTTCCACATAATCTTATTTTTTAACAACTTGTTAAGGTCGCATTCTTGCTTCTGAAACCGGAATTCATCGTAGCCATCTAAGATAAGAATTATTTTAGATGGATTACGACGGATGAATTGCTCAATTTGATAAGGACGAACTTCACTATCTTCCGTCAGAAGTTGGCCGTGAATAGCTTCACTGACCTTTTCTGTATTTTTTACCCTTCGTAATTCTAGAACACAAACAACGGGTACGTTTTTAAGCGGAGAATCTGCATCTCCCTTAGCCCAATCATAAGCCAGCTTCTTACACAGGGTGGTCTTACCCGATCCCCCTTCTCCGTTCACAAGAATGCGATTGGGGTGCTTCCCATTTACTTTGATTTCAAATAAACTGTGATGGGATCTTTCGAGGGGTGTCTTTGTTTCGTTACCAGAACCTTGATGTTGTTCCCACAGGGACAGTGACGTGTAGTATTGATCTAAGGTACTTTCAGTTTCATCCTGCCAGGGGTCTGTTTTCATGAAGCAGTACTCTTCAAGGTAATGTCGCCGCAGTTCTTCCCTGAACAACTCAACATCTATCTCTTCCGAAGTTTCTGGTGAATCTACATCATAGAAATATAAATGAAGCAAGCAAGTGTTTGATGAAAAATTACATTTCCTCGACATTTCGTATGTATTTAAATGTTTCAAATTGAAATAATAATGTGATTCTTTATATCTGAAACGTAGAAAGTGAATGACATTTATGTTTGTCGGAGGAGCTTTATTCCCGTAATAGGACTTGCTCAATCTGAGACAGTATTGTGTGCTGGCCACATGATCAATACACGTCAAACTCAAGTAATAACCTGTACTTAAATGATTCAAGACACAGAAGTCGTTCTTTTCCTGGGAGGGTTAGAAAAATTTTATAACATCAGTTCACAAAACATGCGACCGGATTCATTAAAGCGATAAAACACATTTATCTTAAATTGCATTTTATCCCCGAGACAAAACAGCATTTTAGGATATGCGGTATATTGATTGTCATATGACCACCACAATTCTGGTAAAATATGAGAATGTAACCACTGTAAACTGTGGCATTTAAGAACCATAATTAGGATCAGTTCTCGTATAATTTGCCCTTTTCATTGATACCCGAAATTTTCAGCCCACGTTCAATTTCCACCAACAAACCTATGAATGACTTTATGTTCAATCAATCAGTGAAAACATTTAGAGCCACCGACCCAATTCCGAGAAATAAAACACAATTTAAAATGCCTTCAATTAATGTAATGTTATTTTATATCGGGTAGTACATTTAAAGAGGATAATAAAGGTGATTAAGTCTTATAAAGGTGGGGTAAAAATAGTTTTTGAAGGTAATATGTACGCTGAAAAGTTAAAAGAAGAAAGTAATAATACAATTAAAAGAAAAGTATAATACAATTTGGAAGTGTGTTCGAAGAACAGGAGGTGGCAAAGGAACCGTTGTGTTTATGTGTCTGTACTCCTACATAAACCTAGCGTGTACAGAAAACAATAGAGTTGAATGACGACTTCATTCCATTTTTACTTGTGAGTTGTGGGATACCCAAAACAAACGAAGGGAGCACAGTTGTGTGTGTGTCTATACATGTATGTGAGTTTCTATAGTTTTATTCAACTGACATTTTTACCTCTGGCATAAATACCTGTGACATTTTTACCTCTGACATTATTACCTGTGACATTATTACCTGTGACATTTTTACCTCTGACATTTTTACCGCTGACATTTTTATCTCTGACATTCTAGCTATAACTTGTTTAAGGGCCAAAATGTGTAAATGAAGCACGCGAAAGAGGGGGTTATTTTGCACACAGAGAAAAAATTGTTTAGTGGGTGTCTGGAAATAATTTGGTCACGCATGTGCACAGCATTACGCTTGACTACCCCACCCCCTCCTCCGGGATTCCGTTATTATTTGCCATACTTATAAGATGAACTTGTCACTAATTACCTGGAGCTGATGAACAAGGAACTGTTGTCGATCTGATTATATCTTCAAGCTCTTCTTTGGTTCGAGTAGCCATCTGCTCCCACTCAAATAACATACAATAGATGCCATCTGGACGAGGCAGATGGGCCTTCATGAAGGCTTCATACCGATCAATCGCTGCTGCCTTAAATCCCAGATTCGCTCCCAAAGGACGAAGATACTCTTGAGACAAATTCTCTGCAATTTCCCATAGCTCCTCTCCCGGTATTCCGGTATCACTTGATGGACGAGGGGTTAAAGCTTGCCGGCGATGTTTTGCAGATGAATTTCCTATTAGGATTCAGAAGATTACTAAATTTTACTCAATTTATCTTCGATAATCACCTTAATCTTTTATAATCTTACATGAATATGGTGTTCATGATATTTGCAAATCATTCCTTTGCTGCTAATGATTAATCCAACTTAAAAAGATACATAAAAAATTGGGAGTAATAAATAAATATAAAATATAAGTAATTGAAATACAAACAAAGAATTCATCGAAACTTGGCCGTTGCTCAAGTTGAATTTTGTAATGGTCATGAACAAAATCTTTAATGCTTATACGGCGCATGTTTACATCAAATATACACTCAATATAAAACTAAAGCAATTCAACTACGCGTAGTCGATGGGTATGCATCCGCCCACTATCTAGCAGGCTAAACCAGCTCTTAGTAAACATAATCAAAATGTTTAGTGATATCATAAAAGTACTTTGGTAACCTGTGACTATAGGTACAGTTAACATCAAACCAAATGTAGCATTCCAAAACATATAGCTATATTCAATTATTTTTCATGTGTTTCATACTACCAGATAATATTTGGCATTCCTAAACTATATTTTCAGTAGGAAACGGTACTTGGGAACAAGGCCATTGACATTTGACCCTGACCGCATTGACGTTTACAGAAATATTTTCATTTTTTATTCTACATCTATTTGTACAATTTTAATTGATAATGAGCGTTCCTAAGTGAAGATATCGTTAGAAATCAGTATTTTGGGACAAAGTTCATTGACCTATGACCCTTGACCTTGACATTTGACCCTTTGACTCTACCAAATTAGTTGCTTCTTGTGATTGCACCTAATTACCTAATTATATCAAAAATCAGCATTCCTAACTGGGGTTATAGGCAAAAATAACATTTTGAAATGAATGCTTTGATCTTTGACCCTTGGCCATGACATTTGAAGCCTTTGACTCCACCATATTATGTGCCTTCTGTGTCTGCACCTAATCAATAAATTTTATTAAAAATCAGCATTCCTAACTAAAGTTATAAGCAACAGATAACATTTTGTGAGAAATTTAATTGACCTTTGTCCTTTGACTCTTGGCGGATTTGATCGAAAAGCCAATCATTTTATCCTTGCGCAATGCTTCATCCTTGGTCCAGGTATCGTTACAATCCCGCCAGCAGTACTTTAGTAATCTTGTTCACAAGAAAGTGGGGACGCATGGATCGACAACTTTAAAATATGCCTCCGCCACCCTTACGGGGCGGAGACATACGAATATATCAGTGACTGATATGGATGTTCTAACCTATTTAGATAAACCTATGTTTTACCACAAAATATTGAGAAGAAGGTCTTGTCAATATTTGTGTGGTAAAACATAGGTAACTTGACGTTTTTACTTATTTTTGTGTTTTACCTGAAGACGATAGATCGTTGATGTTTGTTTGTTGGATGATGGTTTCAAGTTCCTCTCTCGATCGTGGAGATTTCTGCTCCCAGTGACATAGCATGCGGTATATGCCGTAAGGACTTGGGAGTGTAGCTTTCATGAAGTCTGCGTACCGTTCCACTTCTGCTGGCTCAAACCCCAACTTCAGCCCAAGAGGACGAATACAAGCCGGAGGCAAATCGTTTGCAATCCTGCATAACTCTTCGGGTTTTATGCCTGTACCACATGACGACGGCAGAGGTGACAGAGTCGGTGCCTGGTCACCTACGGAAATGTAAACAGATAGTCATCATGTTTCATGCAACCTATGCTGTGACGAACTTTCCTCTACATTAATGTAATCGTTAATAACAGGTTTTGTTGATTGACATATATGGTATTTGTTCCAATAATTGGTGGCCAGGTTGGGGCTGGATTTTTTCCATTAATTGTTACTAACGAGGAACTACCGTGGACAATGATTTCCACTGAAATTACAAAAGTAAATGTGTTGCTGACTGTGCCTTTCGAATACGCTTTTGAGTAATCCGCAAAAAAGAAACATCGCCATCGAGTTGTTCTTTATTATTTCGTGATGCAATTTGGCGTGAGAAACATGACCCATGTCGGGAAACTGCCAACTACTACAGGGTTGGATCCCTAGTAAAGAATGCTACGAGTATGAATCGTAAATTTCTTCAACTATTATCTGGCAATAATGTCGATTATATTTTTTATTTCGTTGGTTAGAACCTTTCTTTTTCATAAAATGATACAAGATCATTGCATTTTGAGTAAGGGTTTTGCATTCATAGGGCCATTATTTCGGAAGGCAATGCAATTCCCATAATTAGCCAATTTCTCAACAGCGGCGGTCATCGAAACGCCGTGATATTCTGGATCTCAGTTACCATTACCGGACTAAACCGCAATGTCAAAAGGAGCTGGAAATGCCCTCGCTTGCATAGGAAGACAGATGCGAGCTTATGTCTCCATTGTCATTGCGGTTCTGTCCGTATGGCAAGCTAGGGACGCCGGAAATATCTCGGCACGTTTCCGTGACCGCCGCTGTTTGAAAAATTGGCAAATTTGGGGAAATTGCATTTGCTCCGGAAATCGGCCCCTAGAAGTCAAAAACGCTTACTCAGAGAATCAAAATCGATCTTAATGGTATGTCATTTTATTGGGAAAAAGAATGATTCTACACCACACGATAAATAAAAACTTTATAGAACATTTTGCCAAAGGAATAATGGTGTTGAAGAAATCTACGCGATCGTACTCGTGAAGGCACATTCTTCTGCAGGCCACCTCTGTATATAGCAGTTGTCCTCGTGCGGCAACGCCCATGCCGAATTCCTCGCACCTGATACAAGATTTTTATTTTCATTTTTATTTTTGTAATTATTATTATTATTATTTTTATTATTATTATTATTATTATTATTATTATTATTATTATTATTATTATTATTATTATTATTATTATTATTATTATTATCATTATTATTATTATTATTATTATTATTATTATTATTATTATTATTATTATTATCATTATTATTATTATTATTATTATTTATAATAATAATATTATTATTATTATATTTTTTTTTTTTTTTGGGGGGGGGTGTCTATAGCACTGACTCCTGGTATGCCTTCTGCGGTCTTCCAGCTGCCCGTTGATCGCTAACACGGAGGCCCTTGTGTGTGTGGAATCATAGAGAACTTATTTGGAAGGAGATTATAGTTGAATTTCCTAAAAGATGCATTTTTTTGTTCTCCTGCCTGACGTTAATTACTTATTGCGTTGGTATCGTATACGTCTTTATAGAATTCAATGTTTGAAATTGACCAAGTCTACCCAAGATTTTGTGGTATTTTAACTTATCACATTAAAAAACAACTTCCTCGCCTTTTTTAAAAGTTGGTATCAGTATCCGTCCCATATGCGTAATGCTACCAGAAAGTTAAACGTAATTTTCACATAAAATTATGTCGTGCATTATTTACCATCAATCTGTACTCGAAGAGGAGTTACATTGTTCTTAAGGGCACATTGGGTAAAGTGTCAAGGTAACCCGTGTTTTAAACTAACCTGGTATTGCTGTAACACGCAAAACGGATGCGACATTCCCCAGTCTGAATATCGATGCAGATTTCTCCTTTAGTTCCTGCCAAGATGATGCTTTGACAGGAAATACCTTTCCTCCATCTTCACGTTGAACTTTGAAGTTTCGACCAATCATCGTGTGCCTACCTGGGGCCTCCTGACAGATAAAATAATGTCACGTATGTTTAAGTCAAAACAGAGTGCATGATTTGTGAGAAGATATAGAGGATAATGTCGCACATTTACTTTCAATACAGGTCATGAATTGGTCACATCATAATCCTTACAATAAAATAGCAAACTGTTTATCACAACACTACAAGTAAAGTGTTGATGGTGCATGGAACTGATGTAAATTAAAAGCAAATCTTACATCCTGTGCAGAAGTTCCAGGATGCTCATCACGGGTCGCAACAGGCTTACTATGTGGTGCGCTGTCCCCAGGCGATTGTAATTCATTAGGCAGTGGGCACCTTGGTCGTTTAGTAGGTTCGGTGGAAGTACTGTCAGGCTGTCTCTGAGACAAATTCCTTGTCACCGCAGAGGTGTCAACATTGTCATGCGAACCATGCACGCCATCTTCACTTTTCCCTTCCTTGGGTCTCTTGAACTTCAGTTTTGATTTCTGGTTTCCCATCTCTGACGATCAATTGTACATCTGTAAAGATGTGAATTGCGTAATTGATGCTCATTAAACCTTCTAGTGAAACCAGGATACCTTTTCGATAACACATGATCAGTTAACGTTTGCACCTATTTCACTACGGGGAATTCCCAGGACCGCTTTCCACGGACTCTTAACCCCTACAATTATACGAAGCATCGATTAGTGAAGAGCTGCTCATTTTTTTGGCAAATAAATTCGACTTACATGTAATCTCTAAGAAATTACAATTTGATTCCAATGTACCTACTTTCTACAAAATACTCTCACCCAATGCGAGACAAATATTTGCTGAAACTGATGTAATGACATGTAAATTGAAACCCTCATTTAGGGTTGCAAAGGGTCGGAAAATTTCCGGGAATTTTCGGGAATTTTTAATGGGCTGGGAATATTGGGAATTTTCATTTTTATGAAATTTAATGGTAAAATATTTTATTTCTGGAAAATTTCATTAGTAGCCTGTTCTGTAGCACTTCTTCACATGCAAAATATAGTTTTTTGCCTCTCTTTTGGTTTACCTGGACCTTTCATGAGGAAATATCAGTGCAGACGACAACTACACACATTACAAATGTAGGGATAAGATGTACACTGCAGTCTAAATGATGTTATCTGTCTGATCTCAAATTGTAACGTAAAATGTGTGCAGTGCATGTGCATGAAGTGAAAAAAAAATCCACTGAAATGTCTAAATCTGTTTCAAAGAGTTGTGTGGGCCTGTTCATCTTTTCTTAATTCACAATTTTGAGTATACTTGTGCGTAAGAGTTGGATTACACTTTCGCATCAAGCTGGTGTGTATCAGAAGTTTGGCTGGTTGAAATGACATGCACAAATAACAAACAAAGCCAAGTTATTTGTAAAGTTTAATGATTGAACTGAAACAAACATAAATCATTGTTTGAGTTCACATTTTTACATCTCCTTTCTTATTTGTGTTAAAGGAAGATGTAGCAGGCAACTAACAGAAATACAGGAATAAATTGGAAAAAAAAATTGCCATAGTGACTCTCACTGACAGTTGTGAGAATTATGGTAAATGGTGATAAAGCTAACCTAAATAAGGGGTACTGTATGACACTTTGTACTGTCAGCAAGGCCCTATCAATTAGTTAATTTCTGTAAATTTTACGTCTTTGCGAATTAATTTGTTCCCTAAAAAGATTGCCGAGAAACACCCGTACGGGGGAAGAGCTCATTGACTCACAAAGTGCATGCATAAATACAGTGCGATTAACACGCGTCGGACAGTATGCATCGGTCACGTCAGATCAGCTCACCGCCAGCACAAGTGCGATCTCATTTTTTGGCAAGAACTGACAGTCACCCCCAAATCTTTCATAACTTATTCCCGTTAGTTGCTGACTTCACTTTCCTTTAAAGTAAATATGTTGATATCACAACATTCCTGATATTAGATGAATGATTATTTAAATTTTAAAATTCAAATGCTCAATGTACGAAAATGTACAAAGTTTCCGAAAGTTGCCGAAAATTTCCAATATTTCCGGAAAATTTCCGAAAATTCCCATGGAAATTTTCCGCTCTGAAAATTCCCGGGAATTTTGGAACCACATATATATTTCGGTTGATTTGACCTTCAATATCTCTTTGTATCATTATTGTATATCATTATTTTTTAGCCAATACGACAAGCTTACTGCTTGATACAAATAACTCCGACGCCATCACGAGATGGTGTTTAAGGGGTTTTGTTGGCAAAATGGAGTTGGTGTCGAGTAATAAATGAAGAAAATCTACAATAAAAGATAGGGTAATGCTCGCAAGGTATGAGCCAAGAGAAAGCTGGATAAATTACGGGAAGCGCAAAGAACCATATCAGACACTTTAGCCTGTTGTCAAACACAAAGCAAGTCTCAATCTCAATCGAAGACAGAAACCTTTCTAGAATCGATAGTGTATCTCGCGAGTAAGCTGATATATTTTACAAACAATACTGGGTACTCGATTAGGTAAATTGAATTGATTCAGCACATCGAACATTCTAACTCATTGTAAACCTACTGCCACTGAAACTCTACATAGTTGTATATATTTGTATGAAGCTCAGTGTTAAACATACTAGGTGTTAAAAATAATATTTGTCAATTTTAGAAATTAATAACACAAAAACTGTACAACAGATAATACTGGCATTGAGTATAGTTACAGCATAATTGTGAACATATTTGTTTTAGGTGGTTTGAAGACGATATCAATAATCAATTTTATGTAATTCATGTTTTTTTTAAAAAAAAGTTAGGGTTCAGATTTTGCTCAATGTCCAACCCCCTGTACAAAATTGAAACTGTACAGAAATCGAATGGTGTGTGTGAGAGTGTGTGCCTAGTCCCCACACAATAGCATTAGACAAAGGCTGTGGATAGTGAATAAAGTCTAGCAGTCGCCAGGCTACTTACTTATGAATATTAATAAAACACTTGGCTGTAGTGAGAGATTGGCATACCAAGGTTTCTAGTTCTACCGTGCGCTATTCACTGCCATTGTCTGTTGCTATTGTGTGGGGTCTAAACACACACTCTCACACACACCATTTGATTTCTGTACAGTTTCAATTTTGTACAGGCGGTTGGATATTGAGCAAAATCTGATCCCTAACTATTTAAATACACATGAATTACATAAAACTGATTATTGATATCATATTCAAACCACCTCAAACAAAAATGGTCACTACTCTGCTGTAACTATACTCAATGCCAGTATAGTCTGTCGTACAGTTTTTGTGTTATTAATTTCCAAAATTGACAAATATTTTTTTTAACACCTAGTACATACATATACATACACACAAATATATATATACGGAAAAATGTGATGAGACAAATTTCACTGATCTGCTAACAATTTGTAAAAGAACGGAATGTCCTCTTGAGTGAGATTGTGAACAATTTATGTTTGGGAACATTTTATTCTTCATTATGAGTATGATTGATAGTATAGGGATCTCTTTCTAAGGTTTCAATAAAAGGAATATTTCCCTGATGTGTACAGGAGCCCAATTTCACAAGTTTGTGCCAGGTTGTGTCATTTGATTCAAATTGTAAAGGTTTTTTTTCTCAAGCAGAACGTCTATCATTTGTTATGGTTGGTTTCACTTGAATATGTTTTGTGGCATTCACAGAGGATTTTCTCCCTACCCCCCCCCGAACAAAACTCCCACGCAAACACGCTGACATGTCAATATCGTATACAGGACAATTTTGGCAAGAGGAATTTTGAAAACGCTAGATAATAGAATATAGATAATACTTCATATATTTAACTGACTGTAAACCTTTACCAAATGGGCACTCTGGCGTAAGTTTGAGGTGGGACCTTTGAAACTACTTACACTGACGTAAGTTCTCTATTCCAATACTGTTATTATTTGATTGTGAAAAGTGAAAATGACAAATAAACACGTTTAGCCAAAATATTTGACATGTTGTTATGTTAGCGTGTGCGTGGGAGGTTTTTGTAGAGAAAATAAACCTCTGTTTATACCGTTGCCAACCATAAATATATTTTTCAATGATACGCTTGCAATAAGGAAAAAAAAAATATTTGCGCAATTCCGTGATTAGTTACGTTACACTTTATGACAAACTTTACTCAATATTTGGCTCTTACATGAACATGCTTTCATATTATGTTTCTGTTTTGGTACTGTCAATTCTCTAGATTAGCACCTACTTCACAACATCAAGCAAAATCATGAGACATGTTTCAGTGGGTAATAACAAGAACTTTAATTATGGTTAGTTACGTTACGTAAAGAGGACATGGACAAAAATCACAAGTCTTTGTCCTCAAAGTTTCCTCAACCTGTTTTCAACTGAAACAAACTGTGGTATTCATGCTATTTCTGGCATCTTGATAAGTCATTTGATATGTAACTCATTGATAAAAATCTTTTCATTTCTAACCACAACATCAAAAACATGGTTAGCTACGTTACGGTTAGTTACGTTACATTTTGTCCATCCTCACAAATTTGCGTTTATTCATGTATTTTTCAGATTCAGTATGCATATGTGGGGCTTTATTACTTTCAAAACAATGAGAAGAGGCTATTCGCATGGAAAAAACTGCAGAATAAATGATAACTGAGATTTGGTCACACTAGTCCCACATGTGGTATTTCATGTATGGTTCTGATTTTCCCAGAGGGTGCTGTTAAAGACATAAAATTTAGAGTAGAAATGATGTCCCCCATTGTTTCTTCATGATTCATACCCATTCAAACCATTAAAATGTAATACTATTCCAGATAGACTAATTTATATAATTTGTGATTTGTCCAATAATCCACGGAACTGCCCATTTAGTTTACTTATCATAATTACGCCGAGTGGGAACTGGCATAAAAGATTGAGGATCGATGGAAATTGCACAAAGTTTGCCCCGTTTTACTGTTTCCCAATCATAATGGAAAAACAGATTCGTATAGTCATCGAAGTAACGGTTCGAAAGTCGCATTGCTAGTCACAATTAAAAAAAAGACGCTCGTTTTTATATACCTTTATGAATATTTGTCCTTAATTATGTGAATACGAAGAAACATTTCAAAAAACAAACGAACACAAAAATCCCTATGACTACACACAATTGCCCATTCGTGACTGATCTAGGAATTTGTGTATACCACTCTACTATTTCTCGTTTCGATACCCCTGGCTGGCATTTCTGAAAGGCTCCAAAAATTTCAAGTGTAGATCGTTGAATGAAGTGCATTAAATCTTGTCCGATGCATTGTGGGCATGATGTTTGCCTTGTCCATTGTTGATTCCGATCACCACGATTTAAACACTCTAGTATTATGCTAGGTTCACACTGCCGATTTGTCAACTCGATCAAGCCCGATCAAGCCAATATTGGGCCTACTCTGTCTAGCTCGGAAAGGTAATCGGGGTCAAACTACCTTCATCGCGGTGATCGACAAACGAATGTTTTTGGCATGTTAAAAATACTCGAGTAGGTAACCGGAACGATGTCGATCAAGGCATTATGCTAGGTTCACACTGCCGATCTGTCAACTCGATTAGGCCCGATCAAGCCAATTTTGGGCCTTTTCGGCCTGGTTCAGCCTTGATCGACATCGTTCTGGTTACCTACTCGAGTATTTTTAACATGCCAAAAAACATTCGAGAAGGAAGCCAGAGCGTTGTCGATAACCCCGATCAAGATAGCTTGACCCCGATTAATGCTAGGTTCACACCGTCGATCTGTCAACTCGATCAGGCCCGATCAGGCCAATGTTGGGCCTGGTCGATTTCGCTCGGCAAGGAAATCGGGGTCAATCTACCTTGATCGGGGTGATCGACAACGCTCTGGCTCCCTACTCGAATGTTTTTGGCATGTTAAAAATATTCGAGTACTGGTAACCAGAACAATGTCGATCAAGGCAAACGGACGCCGATCATGGTAGATTGAGCCCGATTACCGGCCGAACTGGACCGAAAAGGCTAAAAATTGGTTTGATCGGGCCTCATCGAGTTGGCAGATCGGCAGTGTAAACCTAGCAGCTCAGGGCTGCCAACTCTCACGCAATGAGCGTGAGACTCACGCATTTTAGTTGCTTTTGGACCTCTCACTTATATCATTGGCCTATGGGATTCTTACGCAAACGGATTCACTGACATTGGCAACTCTGCTAGCATAACGTGCCGAGCTTTTCCAACCGGGCTCAAAATTGTCTTGATTGGGCCTGATCGAGTTGACAGATCGGCAGTGTGAACCTAACATTAAGATGTAATTTTTCACGCCTTGTTACGAAATCATGCGATGATCAGGATTGACAATTAATCCTAGTGATCGTGGACAATTTTTGAACCGTTCAAAAATTTGCTACGATCAATACGATTGCTACGACTGACCCCAAGATTGATAAGATTTAATATGATCACCACAAGTAGTTAACGATTTAGACCACGATTTCATTCGGAGTGCATATCATGATAGTGTGAACGCGCCTTAATGTAAGTCCTATCGAACCCAACAAATATTAAAGTCATAGGCTAACATTGTGGAGCTTCAATTAAAGTTATTGCCTAACATTTACCACAGAAAAAAAAATCTGAGTTACATTTGATTCCCATACTACCATTCATAGGCGTACGCAGGATTTTTCCAAGGCGGGGTGTTTTTTCGCCTGCGCCAAAAAAAACCAGGTTCCACATTTTTTCCCAGTTCACGCAAGTCGCCGAGAAACAACGAAATAGTGCGGGGGGGCGGGGGGGGGGGGGCGTGCGGGAGTGGACCGAAATTTTTTTTCCCAAATCCCAGCGTCCTATTTTTTTCCAGTCACGCAAGACGTAAAACTGCAATCACGGAGGGGGCGGGGGTGTGTTATGAAAATTTTTTCTTCAAAATCTACTACAAAATTCATTTACTTCTCATTTCAGACACCCCACTTTTTAAGAAAAAGTGGAGGAGTGATATCGTTGCAAAAAAGGGGGGTGATTTCGGTCGTAAAAAGTGGGGGTGTTTAGGGTGTTTAACACCCCCCTTTCGGCAAAAGGGTGGGGGCGGCGGTGTTTGAACACCCCAANACCCCCCCTGCGTACGCGTATGCTACCATTGTCTTTGATAAGGTCTAAAAATGACGCCCTGAAAAAAATTGTATTTCAAAAGTGAAAATCGTAAGTTGATCGGATTCACCTACCCATTTTCTCCCATAGACTTACTGTGTGTACACCTAGGCTATTTAAACTCGCCCCGAGTTTGAAATGTTTATTCATGCATAACTTGCCATTGGTAGTGTAACTTTCCAAACTTTTTTTTTATTCTAGGGTGTTTATTTGTCCATATGAACAATACTATGTAGTTTAGATATCAAAATTTGACATTTTTTTTTAATTGAAGCTCCACAATGTTAGCCTATCACTTTTAAAAAAAGTCAAACTTTGATGTCTGAGCTACATAAATGGACAAATAAACACCCTACAAAACCAAAGTTTGGGATGTTATACTGCCACTGTCTAGATATGCATGAATAAACAATTTCCTCTCCGGTAGATCTACACACATTAAGTCTATGGGAGGAAATGGGCAGGTGAATCAGGTCAACCTGAGTGCTTGTAGATTTGCACTTTTTTATAGCACTAAATCATCTTGAAATACATTATTTTCAGGGCTTTTATTTTTTTAGATCTTATCAAAGACACTTAGAGTATTTTGTAAACTCTGGTCATTTTTAGCCTGTGGCTTTACACCTTTAAATTTCCTTTGACTAGCGGGGTTAACCCACCAGAACATCCTCCTTAAAATTGTACAACTGGAATTAGAAGAAAAGACTCTGGAGAAGGGACAAAAGTCATTCAAGTAGGTCTAAAAAAAGATAAAAACGAAGGTCACAACATTCTTTCCTTGATGGAATTCATCACTAATGGGAACGTAAAAAATGGTGAAATACGCCTATAAATGAGAACGAGCTTGCTAATGTTTACATTTATAGGTTTTCGGAGACGACTTTTTAACCCCAACCTAGCTTTTTTTTGGCTTTGCTATATGAGGGAAAGGGCTGGTTCCGCCCCCCTCCACTTGAGACCTCGGCCGTCAACCGCGCGATTGCGCTGAAAATTGGTACACGCGTAGCCCATGATGTAATCTACAAGACTGTGAAGTTAATTACTCAGAATCAATTTTATATTAATATTGATTACGCAAATTTAAGCGTAAAGTCAAAAATGAGCTCTGAATCACTAATTTAAGGTCTTTTTAGTATTCTTGTCTTATTATTGACTAAAATCCGGATTCGAAATTGATTTCCTATGTGTTTTATTGTTTTTAAATTTCTTATGCATTTCTGTTTTAACCTTTTGTTTTGTATTGTTTTTTCGGTGAAATTTGTCGGGAAAATTTCTGCGATCATAAACATCATTAAATCGATTAACTTCACAAAAGAAAAGTAAAAATAATCATACACTAATGAACTTTGGTTGAAAAAATAATTTGCATTGAAATTGTACAGGAAATCACGTTTTCAGCGATTTTTGGTGTGGCCTGCAAGTACAAAATGTTACCCTAGAATACAAAAGTTTATGCTGCCACCGGCAAGAAATGAATGAATAAACATATTAGTACTCGGGCCGAGTACAAAATAGAATAGATCTACACACAGTACGTCAATGGGAGGAAATTGGCCGGTGAATCAGGTCAACCTGACTGACTGCTTGTAGATTTTTACTTTTTTAAAGCACTAAATAATCATTTTGAAATACATTTTTTTTTCAAGACTTCATTTTTAGACCTTATCAAAGACACGGGGAGCATGGAGGATTATGTTGCTCACATTCTTTAAAACTGTGGTCATTGTTAGTCTGTGGCTTTAAATCACTCAGACCAAAACGAAAGACAAAGTATACCACAAATACATATTCGGCTGGTAGCCCATGTTCCATTGCGACTAAGTTTCCATAGGGCCAGATTTCAAATGGAAATT
>JZLH01S0636418.1:0-27830 GCA_001188425.1 Eucidaris tribuloides | reverse complement strand
TATAACAGATATATCTTACCAGTTTGCTGATACGAAATCCTTAGCTAGTCTGTGTGCACCATGTTCGCAGTGATTGGTTTAAAAAATGGCGTCCGCGTAGTTTGGGGCCCTCATTTTCTGTGGGAGTGTGAATTCCAGGCTCCAAATTTGCTGCAAGGTACACAATCGACGATTATTCTTATGCAAATAGTTTATGACAACTCGGTCCTTATTTGGAAAATGTATTCCTTAGTTATGGTCACGTGACAATGTGAGTGGGAGGAGATCAGGAAAGAAGCCACGCCCATCAAATTGAGTACCAAAGTGTGCCATCAGTCTGGTGTAGAAATATGTGTGGACGTACCGAGTTATGCTTCATTTATTGCTCACAAATATGTTTGAATAAGTCTGACATTTTCACTTCAATACTCCATAGACCAAATGCAATATCCCATAGTTACAAAATATTTCACAGAGTATGACATTGTCTATTCAGGTAGCATACAGGTAGAAGGTATTGTCACAATGTTTTGTAAAAGTCTGCCTGGGAGAGGACACTCACAATAACACCAGATTTATTTTTAAACGGGTATTGATAAGATATTTGCCACATAATGACTGTGAATTGTATTCCCTTTGTGTTTACCTGTTTATTTCGTTTTGAAGTAACCCTAAAGCAGTAAGTGAGTGGGTGACGTGGGGAATGAAATTACAACCATGATACGACCCTACAGAAGTACGTTTTCACATTATGGTTTCAACGTTAACTGAAATTTATCATGGCCAATTAAACTATAACCAAGAAAACGAAATAATCCTATATTAAAAAGTAAACGTCACTAATCTATGCGTTTTAAAATAAGAATTCTATGAAAAATTTTATTTGTAAAAGGGTTAAATGATTAAAAAGCTAAGTATCTAGAGAAATGTTTATTGCAACAAACTCGTGTGACAAATACGATTACAAGAAATTTATTTTTGCATTTTATTGTTTTCATTTGCTAAAACAATTTGCGACTTAGTGACGTTAGCCCGGTAAGAAGGGAACTCCAAGGGGGGGGGGGATTATTCTAATAACAGTGAAATCCGGGGGGGGGGGGCATTGTCATTACAAGGTATACACCATGCACGTGTGAAAAAAACGCATGAAAATGGTTGTCTTTCACGGTCGGGCGATGTACGCGCGTACGTTGAAAAAGGTATCAAAATCGGCAAAATCAGGAAAAAGGGTATCTGTTCAGACTTGAATACTTGTTAAGGGTATCTTTTCAGACTTGAGTATTCTGAGATTGACGGACAATTATCCGTTTAGGGTCCATTTAGAAAGACCTTACACGCGCATGATGTACATCTTGTAATAACAGTGAAATTTAACATGTATTCCACCTGGTTATTCCTGTTCATTCTCTTGATGGTCTAATGATAGTCCAGTACATAGGCATGTTATAATAAACATAAATTTATATAGCGCAGCTACTATCTGTATATATTCAGCTGCGCTGGTTCTGAACTCCTGTTTACTTAATTCTACGCAAAATACATGTACATGTGTATATATTAACAAAACAAATATGATTTTAACTTACATTTGAAGACATTTAAGGAGGATGAGCTACGAATTTCCATAGGCAAGCTATTCCAAAGTTTTGGGGCGGCAATGGCAAATGCACGGTCCCCGAGAGTGATTTTGGTTTTGCCATGGGGAATTTGAAGTAACAATGTATCTGTGGAACTGCGCAAGCTATGACTGTGAGACTGGACTTTGCGTTGAAGCATATCTGTTATGTAACTAGGAGCCTGGCCACATAAGGATTTATACACAATTAACAGAATTTTGAAGGAGATTCTTTGACGTATTGGCAACCAATGGAGTTCTCTAAGAAGAGGTGTAGTTGAAGTAAATTTCGATTGACAGTATACAAGTCTTGCACATGCATTTTGGACTCTCTGTAGCCTACAAATAAGAGAGTCCGGCATTCCGAATAACAAACCATTGCAATAGTCTAGTTTACTTGTAATGAGAGCGTGAACAACCAATTTAATACTTTCCCGATCAAAATATTTGAGGATACGTCTGAGATTATATAGTAGATAATATGTTGATTTGCATATATTTGTAACGTGTGTTTCCAAATTTAAATTTGTATCAAAGTATACTCCTAAATTTCCTGCAGTGTTATCATGTTTTTCAACTTTGTGATAGGGTCCTGGATATTCTCAAGAATAATACATATCATAAAAACACAATTTGTGAGATTTTGCCTGAAAAAAAAACACACTGGCGGTCATATATACAGTACTTTACAGGAATTTGTTACGTCTATTTATTTACATACTACGATGAGTTAAAATGACCCGGTGATGAAAGAAATAACAATTTGGAATTAGACTTTTTTTGCCGAATATATTTCT
Organism: Eucidaris tribuloides; assembly: GCA_001188425.1. NCBI lineage: Eukaryota > Metazoa > Echinodermata > Echinoidea > Cidaroida > Cidaridae > Eucidaris > Eucidaris tribuloides. Next base: position 25,439 of record JZLH01S0636418.1, on the reverse strand, counting down.
TCGGGAACAATATCAGCTTAAAAACGGGAATTTCTGAAGGGTGAATATAATACAGAAACCCCATTTTTTCTTGAAGTAAGTTTGCATGTATTACTCTTTGATGATGTTTAAATTATTTCAAAGATTATGATCCATACGTGCATAATCAGACGTGGTCCCTTTCTGCATTTTTCTTCCGAAATTTCGTCCTCAATTTACCAATTTGGTCTTACATTCATTATTTTTCAAAATATTCTAGGGTTTCCGTGCGTTGTAGAGTCACGTAACAGTAACAGTTCTTACGTATCACGTGAAACACTACATTTTATACGTGGTGATTAAAAAAGGAGGTGGATGTATGCACATTAAGCAAAATGCACAAAACATGAAGAATATGGCAGCATGGCAACGTGCGTACGGACGACCATTTTTATGTAATCTATTTATTCTTATCGTGTTTGTACTCCTATCTGAGACGTTAGAGTGAAGTGGTATAAGTTGAAAGATGTACCAATGTTAGCTTAGTTTAAACGCTACATAAACGTTATTTAAGCCTGTCACTGTAACAACATTGTTTAAATTTCTTTTACATAACCATGATTGTGGAATCAGTCTTTTAAACAATTATTGGTTAAAATTTGAACAGCGTTGTTCAAAATATTAACCAATATTGTTTAAAAGACGGATTCCATAATCATGGTTGTTAATAATAATAATAATAATAATAAATAAATCGCATATTTTTTCGAAATAGACAGACACATTACAAACAGAAATCTTCCGAAATTCCGAAAATTCCGTTTTGCCCAATTAATCGTGGGCCCCGGCAGCCACGAGCAGCGCCAGATCGACGTTGCTCTATCCGGCTAAAAATCGTTGAACGCCAAACAGGGTAGGCAGCCACTCCCACTTTTTAACGTCTTTGGTCTGACGCGGTCGGGCTTTGAACTCCGAGCCTCCCGGTTGTGAGGCGACGCTCTACCAACTTGAGCCAACACACAGCCGGTTAATTGCTTATTCTTGGGATGCACAGTAAGGCATTGCTATGCGAGAATGTCAAAAATAATAATAATAATAATAAAAAAAAAATGCTTTGCAACAAAGTATGAAAGTGAAATCAAAAATTTTATGTATGAAATGAGATGCATTGCAAAATCTCTCACGCACATACACAAACACAAACACGATCACACACACAAACACAAACACGAACACACACACACACACACACACACACACACACACACACACACACACACACACACACACACACACACACACACACACACACACACACACACACACACACACACACACACACACACACACACACACACACACACACACACACACACACACACACACACACACACACACACACACACACACACACACACACACACACATATCCACGTTTCTAAAAGACACTCCATGGTGTCCCCCATCATTCATTCAGCGACGGCGCTAAGAGGGGGGGGGGTGGCAGAGGCAGCGGCAGCGGCAGCTCTTATGGCTTTCAAACTAATGAAAATCAGGGGGATTGGTGTTTTTGGAAAATCAAACCTCATCCATAGACATACCGAGGCCTCATCCCTTAAGAACCCCCCTTTTTTGCTTATTGTTTCACTGTCTATCTGTGAACTGACATAATTTAGATTTGAAACAGGTTCCCGGCAGACCCGTCCTAAGGACCATTCGTGCGTGTCGTCTCTCAGTTACACACTGGTTTTGCTGCTAGAACGGGTTCCCTTCACCCTCCAATATTTTACCCTTGCGCAATTCCTGCATTTATAGTCCAGTCATTTTAGCTTTTCTCTTCAAACAAATTGCAACAGAATTTTTTTTCACTACAATGCATTTCCTTGAGGTCCCCTGAGCACCATACTAAAAGTCCCAAAATTTCCTAATAGGGGAAAGACATCTAATTTGCATAAATTCAAAATGGCCACCATGTGGCATTTTTTGTCCATATCTTGGCACATGGGAACCACAAAAAGTAATTTTTGGTGTCTATGTCCATGTTTCTAAGGCCATGAAATACAAATACGATATAATCATAAACTGGCAAACATTATGACATGCATAATTTGCATAAATTTGCATATAAATGAATTCAAAATGGCCGCCATGTAACCCTTTGAAGCTTATGTTTAACGTAATAAACATTTAAAAATACATTATTTTGTCTAAGAGGATATTTTTTTGCGGTGGAAGAACGGATTGTATGATTATTAATAATTTCCCAATTGTTTTCCCACATGTACACCTAATTTGTATAATCATGCATATGAATTACATATTCAAAATGGCTGACAACTAATCCTTGCATATCCATATCTCGGGACATAAAACGTGTAGAAAGTCAATTTTTGTGGCTATACCCATGTTTGTTAGGTCAAGGAATACAATTGTGATGTCGGTAGTAAGTTTTCAAGATTCTAATATACATAATTTGCATAAATTTGCATATAAATCCATGCAAAATAGCTGCCATATGGTCTGCCACGTGCCCATATCTCCGGATATTAATCTTAGATGGTAATCGTGGTTTCTGTAATATTTTCCTTGCAACCCTGTGTAAGAATTACTGCCATGTAGCTTTTAGGAATATGACACTGGAACCTTTTATGAATTTGTACATAAACGTATTGAAATGACTACCATGTATCACAGTTAAAGACACTATATAACACTGTGGAAGACCCGTTTAGGAAATTGTCGAACTTTGCTATCTGACATATCTAACAGTGTTTGAATGCATAAATAAACACCCTAGAACACAAAAGTTTGGACAGTTATGTTGTCACTAGTACAACATATACAGATACAAATTGGCACATTAATTTTATATCGAGCGATAGGAAATTATGCAACACAGCAGTCTATGGCGAAAAGCTGGAATGGTCTCTCAATGATTTTTCACTTTTTTAAAGCACTTAATGATTGTTTTACACTGCAATTTTTTTCAGGGCTTCATTTTTAGACCGTATCAAAGACACTTGTAGCATGGGGAATCATGTAGCTCAGATTTTTCAAACTGGAAACATTATTATACAATATCTTTAAAGTCCGAGTTTAGTTTTGGTAAATGGTAAAACATGAGCTTCTTTGCAATACACCTTTGATCTACTAATACCCTAAAAAAAAGCTCGTGGTAAACTTTCCCATTTTTGAGAAATCACTCAAAATGTAAAATCACTGTTGGGAGGAGGGGACCCCGAGATTTCCCATGGGTAATGTACATATATGTACTGCTCGATGCTCTTCTTTAATTTAAGCATCATAATTTCTCAGTATAAATAATTTTTAGTAGGTATGATGCGGTTTTCTGATGTCTTGAGTGACAATAGATAACTTTGTAAGAGACTTACCAGAAATTAGTTCGATCGACCATACTGTACTTGGGGCTTTAAGCTTATGTTTTCATTTTAAATTTCAAGCTGTAGAACGCCTGTGCTTTTTATGGAAAAAAGAAATGGTATGGGCATAATTGTTCAAGAGTGTTATGTTACTAATGCACTGGAAGTGATAAAAAGTCAGATAGAAATGGGTATGGATATGATTTAAGGAACAGTTTGTTAATGTTCTAAGCTCTTACGCATCACAAATGGACGCGGGAATGTGGATAAAGAGAGTCCTCTAGTGAGATGGATAAAACGGTAGGGAGTGTACATCAGGAAAAATCAGAGGGTAGTGATAGGAGCAGATATGAATGGGAATTTTCGTGAAGGAAAAAGAGGAATTGAAGATATAATGGAAAGTTATGTTTCGAAAGAGAGAAATAAAGGAGGGCAGATGGCAGTGGACTTTGCAAAAAAAATATTGATGGCAGTGAAAAATACCTTTTTTTAGAAAGAATGTAGCTAGAGTAAGGTGGGAGGTATATAAACACAAGTGGACCTATAAGACGTGACTTGAGCGAGATTCTTAGTTGCAACATGATTGCAGCCTAGTGCGTAGCAAGACAACATCAAATGGTGGTATGTAAAGCGAGCTTGGAATTGGGAGAGAAACAGTAAAGGACATTAATGGTTGAAAGGAAGTAGTAAAAACCAGGAAAAAAGTTGCGCACAGTTCCGAAAGAAGGTTTGTAAGAAATTGGAAGAGAATATATTTGGAAGAATAGGTGGATGTAGCTGAAGTTGTAAAGAGATAAGGAAGAAAGTTTTTCAGGGTATCATCTGGAAAAAGGAGGGCTACAAAGAGACATGATGATGGAATGAGGACGTAATGAAGTCCATAGAGGAGAAGGGCAAAGAAGAAGCGGGATGACAAGAGAGATGAGAGTAAACAAGAAGGTCACGTATCATGAGTTGAAGAAAGCAGTGGCAATAGCCAAGAGTGAGGCATGTGATGATTTATTATGATAAATTTGACTCAAAGGAGGGGAAATAATATGTATTGATTAGCTCAACAGTGAGAGAGGGATGGGAGAGACATGTTGCAGGTGGGTTAATAGGGGATGAAAACGAATATTTTAAGAAAGTGATGAAAGGGAAAAAATGGGAGGGGGGAGGATAGATGCTACAGACAAATTTAATGAGGATCGAAGTACGACCTATATCAGTAATGAAGAAGCGAGATCGGCAATGAGCAGAATGAAAAATTGATTGTCAGTTTGTCCAGACAATATCGAGGCATAGAAGTGTTTGGTTTACATGGGAGCATGGTTCGTGAAGCTGTTTAATGGTATCTTGTAGAGTGAAAGGATTCGTGATGACTGGCAGAAAAGCATATTATTGCCACTCTGAAAGAATTAGAGTAGTGTGCAGAGTTATAGTAATTATAGAGAAATAATAGAGAAGAATCATACTTTCGGAAAGAGTTGTGGAAGATAGGGTGACAAAGAAGTGTCAATTTGTGAGGAGGTTCCATGCCATGTAGAAACACTGCGGATGCAATATTTGCATTAAGGATGTTCATGGAGAAATAGAGAGAGGGGCAACAAAAGCTGCAGTGTGTGCTTGTGGATCTCGAAAAGGGCATGATAGGGTGCCATGAAAGGAATTATGGTATTGTTGGAGAGAATAGCGGGTAGTATTTGGTGATAGTGCAGGATATGTATGAAGCATATGAGACAGTCACGACGTGTGCACTGCAGTACATGTAGGTGTTCATGAATGGTTCAAAATGAGAGTTGGATTGTACCAAGGTTCAGCGTTAATTAGTGCTTGATTGTTTGCAATGGCAATGGACAGGCTGACAAATGAGGTGAGAATGGAGTCCCCGCAGGCCATGATGTTCACAAATGATATTGTGATATGCTATTAGAGCAGGGAGCAGGTTGGGAATACTTAGAGAGCTTGAAGTATGCCTTGGAGAGGGAGAGGGGGGGGGGAAATCTGGAGTGAAAGTTAGCTGGACGAAACAAAGTGCATGTGTGTGAATGAGGTAGCAGCTGTCGGTATGGTGAAACATCAAGGTGTAGGGGTAGCAAATGTAGAGGACTTTAAATACTTGGGTCCAACACTTTAAAGAAATGGGACTGCAAAGGGGGAGGGAAAAAGAGAATCATGGGCGGTGGGGGGGGGGGGGTGGCAGGATATCTTCCATAACAAAGGGGAGGATATAGACCAGCCATGATTTACTGTCTTGAGCTAACAAAAGGCAGGAAGAAGAGTTAAATGTCCCAGGGTTGAACATGTTGCAATTTTTTTTTTCAGGGAGTAACAATAAAGAACAGAAAAAATAAAAAATAACTTTGTGAGAGGGACATAAAACGTTGGAAGGTTTCGGGATAAAATGAGAGAGTGGTGGTTTGGGCATATCCAGGAGAGATGCTGAGTATAAGGGAAAATATTTTTGGAAATGATGTAGAGGGAGGGTGACTAAAAATGGAATTTCATGAATGTTGTTAGAGGTGATATGAGGATAATTGGTGTGACAGAGGACGTGTCACGTGTAATTTACTGTACGGAGATATAACCATATGGGAGACCATATCCATTTTGCATGAATTTATATGCAAATTATGCAAATGTCTATTAGAATGCTAAAAAGTTACTACTGATATCATTATTTTATTCCTTGACGTAACTAACATGGGTATTTATAGACACGAGAATTTGCTTTCTACAGGTTTCATGTCCAGAGGTATGGTCATTAATAGGTTAGATGTCAGCCATTTTGAATGTATAATTCATATGCATGTTTATGCAAATTAGGCATATATGTTGGTATAACGACTGGAAAATTGTCATTTATTATAAAATTCATTCTTATACCTCCAAAAATCATCTTAGACATAAAAATGTAGGCCTACGTAATGTATTCATGATTATTATGTAAAACATAGGCTCCAATGGGCTACATGGCGGCCATTTTGAATCCATTTATATGCAAATTTATGCAAATAATGTATGCCAGAATTCTTAAAAGTTTATAATTATATCATATTTGCATTCCATGACCTCAGAAACATAGGCATAGACACCTCAATTTATTTATGTGGTTTCCATGTGCAAAGATATGGGCATAATAAGCCATATGGCGGCCATTTTGGATTTATGCAAATTAGATGTCTTTCCCCTATTAGGATATTTTGGGACTTTTAGTATGGTGTTCAAAGGAACCTCAAAGAAATGCACTGCGGTGGAAAAAATTCTGTTGCAATTTGTTTGAAGTTTGGCCAAATTTTAGGCTAAAATGACTGGACTATTATTCGTATTTCATTTTTTATTCATTAGACAATCAGAATACACATATTGAAGGAGAAAAGGCATTTGTTATTTGTTCTATAATTGATTTTTATAATTCAATTTGCTTGAGTTCTGTAACAATACCACCAATTCAGTTGTCATTATGACCAATACACAACAGTGGGACAAACGTGATTTTGCCTAACTGTACAAAAGTAATCATAACTTTTTACTTATTGAAACAAATTAAATAGGACTAAGTTTATCAGAAAGAAAACGTATTCTGCTTTAATATGATTCTAAATACATATACCCTTTGAGGAAATTACATACCTTAAATATTTCTCTCCTGATTGGATCATTTTTTTTGAGACACACTGTATAACATCCATTCAAAAATAAGATCAGCTTCACAGTACAACCAGTACACTATTACAATGTCGTGAATATTATTTTGATTTGCTGTATTTATTTTGGCCATCTGCCGTCATTGTATTATTTTCTCACATTCAATATATTGCACCGATTCATTTAACACATGGCGTTTGTGTTTTATATTTTCAATGTACATACATGAATGAAAGCTAAAATGCAATTTAACATAAACAGACTTCACAACATTATCGTAAAGAACCCCAGATAAAGAGGTATGCGATAATTACAACGAATGAGCCTATAATGTGGCAAGACATCAACCAAGCGCACAAATTTCATCAGTTTAATAACGTTCACGTAACGTTGAAATATTCCAAACGTGCTTTTAAGGGATAGGCTAACATTGTGGAGCTTCAAATTAATAAATGTCAAACTTTGATACCCGAGGTATAGTAGTGTTTGAATGGACAAGTAAACACCCTAGAATACAAAAGTTTGGAAAGTTACACTGCCAATGGCAAGTTATGCATGAATAAACAATGAAAACTCGGGGCGAGTTTTAATAGCCTACGTGTACACATAGTCAGTCTTTGAGAGGAAATGGGCAAGTGAATCCGGTCAACTTACGATTTTCACTTTTTTTGAAGCACTAAATCATCATTTTTGAAATACAATTTTTTCAGAGTTTCATTTTTAGGCGTCATCAAAGACACTGGTAGCATGGGGAATCATATGGCTCAGATTTTTTTAACCGTGGTAAATGTTAGCCAATACCTTTAATTAGAGAGTTTATAGAATTTTTCCCCAAAATGTACACGCGCCTTCGTGAAAAAAAAAATGAATCACCCGACATTTTTATTTGATTGTAGAAGTTTGCTCTAATTCGTAGCCGTACAGCTAGATACACAGTTCATCAATGATATGATGTTAATTTCTCATTGACAATGGGAAAATACAAATTAATTTAAAGTGTTTTTGAATTTAGCATTCCAATTCATGCATCATCTGACCTAAAGGCACCTTTTAACGATGTTTCCAGGTAAAAATAGCAACAACAAAAACAAAACCCATGTTACATGGTCCTCCTTGTTATTAATATCTCAGATCAAGTTAAACAATGAAGCCCTATAAGATTGTTGTTCAAAGTTATCATTAATTGTTTTAAGTAGTGAAAACAATAAATGACTGGTCCAGGTATTCCCATAGATTGCTATTTTATCGATTTTTTAAACCCATTTTCATGATCTATTTTTATCTATACATTTTACTAGTAACAACATAAATGTTTGAAGTTTTATTACCTATTCAACTTATTTGTGCATTCCAACGATATCTTGTAGGTCAAATCTTAAAGGCATTAGCTAACATTTACTACAGTTAAAAAGTGAGCTACACAATCCTCCATGATCCAAGTGTCTGTGATAAGGTCTAAAAATAAAGCCCTGAAAAAATTGTATTTCAAAATGTTTATGTAGTGCTTCAAAAAAGTGAAAATTGTAAGTTGACCGGATTCACATTTGTGGATCTAGGCTATTTCTTTACTCGCCTCGAGTATTAATTGTTTATTCATTCATATCTAGCCAGTGGCTGCATAAATTTCCAAACTTTTGTATTCTAGGGTGTTTACTTGTCCATTCAAACACTACTATGTAGCTCAGATAACAAAGTTTGACAGTTTTTTTTTAATCTGCAGCTCCACAATGTTAGCCTATTACTTTAAAATTGACATTTATTTTCAAATGCGGCTTCCACACAATTGAGCGGGCTATTATAACACATATAAATAGGAGAATTTTTTTTTCAATGTATGTATTACTTAACGGAATGTCTACGAAAATTGTAGTAGTCTCACCGTCCACCTGTTCTCTACAACTTACGCGACAATACACTGTAAGTCCAGTCTAATACGTTTAAATACATACTGTTTGTAATGTAAAAGACAGTTATATTAAATTTCAAAGTATTTGTTTCACGCCATTGGCTAACATTTAACACAGTTAAAAAATGTGAACTACACAATACTCCAAGCTCCAAGTGTCTTTGATGAGGTTTAGAAATGAAGCTCGAAAAAATTGTATTTCAAAATGATGATTTAGTGCTTTAAAAAAGTAAAAGTCTACAAGCATTCAAATTGACCGGATTCACCTGCCCATTTCCTTCTGTAGACTTACTGTATGCAGATCTAGGCTATTTTATCATCCACTGGAGTAGAAATTGTGTATACCTCATCATTGGCAGCTTAACTTTCCAAACGTTTGTATTCTAGGGTGTTTATTTGTCCATTTGAACACTTGTATGTAGCTAAGATATCAAAGTTTGATTTTTTTTTAATTGAAGCTCCACAATGTTACCCTATCACTTTAAACTTGATAATAAAATATTGAAAACTACATTCAGTGAATAAAATGAAATTGGGATTAAACAAAGAAATTCTTCGTGTTTACGAAACTAGAAACTTTTTCCTATGTGATATTGGTCGACCGTTTTACAGTTTATAGGTAGTTATTTCCTAATGATACGCTTGTATAATTACATCAAATGCACCTCTTTTCTATTAAATGATAAGTACTATAGTTGTGAACTCATGGCCACACATGAATTAATAAAGATGCTAAACCCTTGCGCGTCTTCTACGTAATGACCTAGGGATTCGTATCTCTATTAGAAAACCCCTTCATTTAACGAAAAATCTGCCTAACTTTGACAAAGAAGTAAGGAGGCAAGTGACAAATTACCCAAATATTTGAGCGATTGAACTTTTTGAAACATTCCACGCATCCTGATATACATTCAGTCAAAATTCGATAAATAAAATGATAATCAATACCTAATACATGATTGTCATCATTACCATAATCCTTATCGACATCAATGAGGTTGAATACTAGTAATATGAACATATGATCATATTTTCGATACAACAATGTTTGGTATACAATATTTACGATATGGTGCCTTCAGAATTTTACTTGTTCTTATAATAGCCACTATAAATAATAATTGTATTATCCCTAGTCATTTATTGTATGTTAACATTATATATTATTATTTGTCATCAAAACACAAGTTGATGAATAAAAACTGATATATTTGATATAACAACCACGTTTTAGTATAATACAAATATCAATATGTGGTTTCCACTATGTACACTGTCATCATTTATTAATAATTCATAAATTGTCACTGATTCATTATATGTTTGCATAATGTATGACGATGATCATCATAATCGTCATCATGTAATTTCACAAATATAGACTTATATATTTGATACAAGCATGTTTTGATAATAAAATATTAACGGTGTGGTGTCCCGTTATGTAAAATGACTTCAAAGTATTGCAGCTGTTTAGATACAATGTAAATAATCCATACATCGTCACGGATTCATCATAGGTACATATAATATGATATAATTCATCATCATCATCACTATCATCATCATCCTCATCATCATAACAGAAGTTGACTAACATGAGCTTATATATTTACATATAAAATTTGATATCCTTAATATTACCGGTGTGGCGTCTCATTATGGTAAACATCATTAGACGATTACCATTGTTTTGATATCCCGTAAGTAATCCAGACACAATCAGTGATATGTAAATAACACATTATAACCATCATCACCACCACCACGATCATTTAATTAATAACAACTGTAAGTATTGAATCTTCATAATCACAATAACCATTATTGTCATCATCATAACGGAAGTTGCAAATATAGACTTATATATTTAATACAACAACCTGCGAGCATTATATACAACATTTTACAGCACGGTGGTCTCATTAGTATATACAATATAAAAAAAAAACATCTTCATCATCGTTGTAATCTTCCTGGTAGTTTCAAATATAGAATATATTTCATGCAGCAACCTATAAATTACACAATTTTAGATGACCGAGTCTCCTCAGTGTGCACAATACATCTACATCATAATCCTCTTCATCATAGTCCTATACATGATCCTCATTATTGTCATAATAACGATTTTTAATTATAATTATTACAGAATCTGACAAATATAGACTTATATATTTGATCAACAACCTATTCATGTTATATAACACGTTTTACTGTACCGTGTCGCAGTACTCTGCATCATCGTCGTCATCATCATCATCATCATCAACATTAACATCAACATCACGATTTCATTGATTCTAATCATTACAAAGGTTGCAATTATTGACTTATATATGTATGTATCGTATGTGTACTATTATATTCTACAGTATGGCATTCCATCAGAGAACATTAAAAAAAATCTGAAATGCCCTATGCAATTATCATTTTAGATACCCAGTACTGTTTAAGGTTCACATGAACAGTGGAGTTTGAGCTGTATAGTGATGAACAGAAGGGCAGGAGACGTTCGGTTGTTGGGATGACCAGTGCCTGTTGAGTGGTTGAGTCGAGTGCTAGATGCTCATCATTAACCAAAATAATGATGAGTTGTTCCGAAGACAAGAAGGTATTCAGTTGTTAAAATTATAGATTTGGTTTGGATGGCAAGCACTACACACGTTACACTCTTTGATTTATTTTATTGATCATTGGACTTTGTACTAACATTCAACCTGAAGTGAATGGGCAACCCCTTGTAAGATCTTGCTAATGTGGACGAATACCATGCAAAATATTTCCTGAATATGTGGAACACATTAAAAGACAAATTACACTTTCCGGAAACTGGATTAGATGAAAACAAGTACCTGTTGTTCGTTTGTGAATTGATATTATGTTGACAACAATATGTTTAAATCTTATTTTTTGGTTACAGTATTGTACGCAAAATGGTAACTAAATTGTAAAGGGATGCTATCAGTTTGATTCAGACAATGCGAACGCGATAATTAAACTGGATGGATCCGATCGAACAGGTAGACTTGTTCGGTTCACTTCTAATGTGCATCAACTTTCCAACGGCGGAAGAGACGAAGTAGGTCTTATTATTGTGCAACTATATGTTTTATACTAATTCCAGCAATTGATCGATGGTGCAGTACAAGTCAGAATTAACCTACCTTACGCATCGCACGTATTATGCATGACATAAGCGTAGCTTGAGCGCTGGATACGTGTAGTTGGCCTGTAATGTTTGCGTGGCCTTGCACGGATTACGAGAATAGATATTTGTAGTCTGTGCGACGATAAGTGTAGGCTGCTCACGGAAGTTGTGCAAAACACGATGCTTGATACAACTGGGAACCGGAGGTAACGCGAATGCTGTTCGCAAGTTACGTGCATTTGAGTGGGTTATTTATGACCTGTAGTGTAGGTTGGTCATTTGAGATGCTCAATCGACCTCTCTGCAAATATATACAGTTTGGCCCAGAAAGAATACTACACCTGCGATCGCTAATTTCTTCAAACTCATCTGCAATATGTGATTGTTTTTTGTTTCAGCGATTAGAACATTCTTCTTCCCATGATCATTGATTTTGAGTCATTCGTTTGGGTCCTGTGGCCATTTTTCCGAGACAATGTCATTTCCCAAATTTGCCAATTTTTCATCAGCGGCGGTCATCCGAACACCAAGATATTCTCGCGTCTCAGCGTGCCATACCAGACAAATCGCGATGACAATGGAGATGCAGCTTACATCGTCTTCCTTATCAAAGCGAGGGCATTCCTGCCCTTTGTTTGATGGCACACCGTAATGCTAGAATATTTCGGTGTTCTGATGATCGCTGGAGGTTAAAAAATAGCAAATTTAGGAAAATTACATTGCCTCAGAAAAATAGCCCTAAGATCCAAACACCTCATTCGAAGTTAATGATCATGGTATCATTTTGTTAGAAAAAGAATGCTCTAACTCATGGAATAATTACCAATAACATATTTTGAAAGACTTTGAAGAAATTAACGATCGCATGTGTAGCATTCTTTTTGGGCCACGCTGTTTAGATAGATAGCCATTTTTCACATAAACCGTAACACATTGTCCCAGCCCACTGCTCTTGTAAAATGTAAACGAAAAAATACAATTCCCATTAATGATGCTATTACAGACTTTGTAACACACGTCAATGCATTGAATCATATTGTACATACATGTAGGTTTGCGGGAACCTACAAACGTGTCTTTCAACCTCAAAAAAAAAAAAAAAAAACAAGGATAAAAACCGATAACTACCCCAATATCCTATGATTGTCAGTCATTATATGTTTATGCTTGGCCGATCTCTTATTCAAAGGTCACTGGATACTGAGCCCACAAAGTATACATCTAGTTCGCTAACGTATCACAGGTAAAATGTGAAGAACAGCAGCGGGGAATTGACTGGCTACATTCATGCATTCAATAAAAATCAGTGTAGTCAAGAGGCTTAAATGCATGGAAATGTTTTACACTCTACCACTCAATAACATCCCTGATGTTACCTGCATCCAGACTGTACCACAGATAGGCTCTACCCTCCCTTAGGTTCGAGTGAGGCATATCCTATTTGGTACTCAAGAAATAACGCAACCGCATGATACAGTGTCCTCATGGAAAATGGAGACAAAATGAGAATAAAGAGACTGTCTTCGAGCTTTCCAATTCACTGACAGTTAAATACCTGGTAGTATGTAATATAATGGCCAAAGTGTTGTCAACTACACTATCTGGATGCCTCAGATCAAGATGGATCAATGCTATATAGGATGTATGCTGCTCTGGATGTGGCGATGGGAATTGTATAGATCGTAAAGTCTTAATGGTATTTGAACATGAGTTGAGTACTGATATAGTTCTGCATAACTCCTAATGAAATGCGGTTGCATTCATTGGCAACAAATGGTTATCGTATTGTGATGTTTCTACTAAACACAACAAAAAAGTAACTACCCTCTTTTTCAAAATACCATAACTTTATGAAAGAACGGTTATTAGCAAAATAATTTGGCAAGGGTGTTCCTGTACTGATTGACTAAATTCTGTGCTAAAATTTGGTTGATTCGTCAAGTCATGCATGAGTGAGCACATATTAAAGGAAAAAAGGTCACTTTTCAAAAGTCACAAGGGTCATTTTGGGTGGATTTTTTATGCAGGATTTTGACAAAGTCTGTTTCTGGTGAATGATTAATCCCTATTTATGTTAATCATCTATCGTTTGACCCCTTACACCTCTCCTGGCACTTTTTCGCATATTTTACGCTTCAGTGCGCTCGATTTTAAAATTTCCATCCTTTCTCAATTTTGAAATTGCCAAATCCATTCAGTTAATTGCAAAAATTGAAATCCGATCTTTTTCAGCGAAATGTATTTTTTCATGTTGTACGAACATAAGAGGTTGTAACCATGTCATGGTTGAGTGAGCACACTTTATAAATAAAGCAAAAAATGACATTATTTCCCATTATTTTGGCCTGAGAGATGACTCCTGTGACTTTTGAAAAGAGGCATTTCCACTTTTAAAGCATAGTCACTCATGCATGACTTGACGGATCAATCACATTTTCACACAGAAGTTAGTCACTGAGTGTAGAAACACTCTTGCCAAATTATTTTCCACAAACTTGTTTTGTCAAAAAGTTATGGTATGTTGAAAAGGGGGTAGTTATTTTATTTGCTGTGTTTATTTTAGTCCTGTTATTACCTTGGATTGTGTTTTCATCTTCAACTAGTATATAGTAATGCAGTATGTCAGATAGATTGCCGGATATCTAGTCGACTCTCAAAACAAAGTACGAGATGTCTGGTATTGTTTATTGAAACTTATTCTTAAATTTAAGCTGGTCCTTACACGCTCTTACCATTGTTACCTAATTTCACAACTGTAAAATGCATGATTGTACCGTATGTGCAAATACTGCTCAAAGTGCTGACGTATATAGTTATACAGTAAGTTCAAATTTTACAGGTTTATGTCTTGACACCCTTCGATTGAAAGTTCTTTTAAGTTGGAGCACACCATCGATAGCATACCCTGAAGGCCAGTATGTGAAAAAGGATGACAGACGTTCAACAGTGTTATGGTTTCCAGGGATGGTACCTTACCACAAGTCACATTCTGTGATTGGGGTATGTCCAACGTACACCCAACAATGGTCAACTGTTTCAGGTTTGTACAAACTACCGATGCCACTTCCATGAAGTCATTGATAGAGACAGATTGACGGATGTGGGACAGTGTCATGCTCTGAAGTGATGACTTGTGTCTGCAATGCTCTTTGCTGGGGAAAGTATGACTTGGTATGTCTAACGGACATTCACTGATACTTAACTCCTTCAAGTTTTTACACGTAACTGACATCATCACCAACAAGTCGATAAGCGAAATAGACCGTGGTACATGACACAGTGACAGAAACTCAAGTGATGGCATCTTATACGCGACACTGGGTGATTCGGTGTAATTATGTGGTACATGGATTATACATCTGTCAATGGTTAACCTTTTCAGAGTTTGAACTTCTGAAGCAGTGGCCAGCACATCAGTGATTGATAGAAACTGCCATCTTTCAAACTGTAATTTATGCATTGCTGCTATACTTATTGCGCACTGACTGGTGAGGGCTAAGCATGCCATTGTATCCTGCTTAGGTTTCCTGGAAACCTTCACTGTTACGATATTGCTTTTTAGGGTACGTAAGTTTGGACACAGGGCTAGTGTCCAAGCTAGCAGATCAGTAAGCGAAACATACTTACTGATGTTATGCAGTGACAAAGTCTCGAGTAATGGCATCTTGGAACAAGCCACGCTAGGTAATTCAGTGAAATGGGGCATTTCCACTGTACATGTATCGATGGTTACATGTGCCAAGTTAGTACACACACGTGATGTCAGCACCAACAGGTCAGCCACTGAAATACACTCAGCAATATTGCCGAATGATATGGTCTTAACAGATGATATTCTTTGACAATTCAACTTGCGTGATTGAGTGTAATGTGGTATGTTAAGAGCACACGATTTGATGGTTAACCACTCTAAATCGCAAAGGTTTACAGACAAAGTGGTTAGTATGTCAGCTACTGCTATTTCGTCCCATGGATTTGATGTATTTGCAATTGATAGACCGATTATGGGTCTAATGGTATCGATTGTTCCCACTGTCTCAACAGATTCCCATTTTCTGTAACATTCTACTCTTGTTCCATTAATGTGAAGAGTAAAAATGTATGGACACACTGTTAAAGTCCAAAGTAGGAGGTCTGTCAATACAACACTTTGACTGCTGTCTTCTACGGTGAGTACCTCAAGTGATGGTATACGTAACTTATCAGTGAGATCATGTGAGTCAGTGTTTTGGGGGATGCCTACTTGAAGTCCTTCGATATGAAAGTTAGTTAAGTTTTTACATATCAAGGAAACCACATACAGCAGGTCAGACATTGAAATGGGCCCCAAAGTATTGTTCATCTTCATGGTCTTAAGAGCGGGTAACCTGGAGCCGTGGAATTTGGTGATATCTGCTCTATCTATCACACATTCATCAACTGTTAACCATTCTAACTTTGGAAACACCCGGGATGAAGTGACCAAAATGTCAGTCAGGGAGAAAATGTCCCTTTTTTCACCGCATGGCTCCTGGCTTATTGCTAAACCCACTACAGACTGACTGGGATCACAACTTATCGTTGTCTGAAGAGATTCTTTGATCCTGGCTACTTCTACCCTAACACCAGCGATGCGTAGGGTACGCATGTTTGGACAAGATTCAATTATCCGAAGAACATCAGTTATGGTTACAGGTTGGCCTTTATCTTTTATGGTCAAGGTCTCAATTGACGGGGTCGTACCACCAGTAACACGTTTTAATTTAGCGTTATGTGCGAAGTCTTGTGTATACCCATCGATGGTCAAGTTCTTAAAGTTTGTACACAGTCGTGTGATCATGGCCAGCAGGTCAGTCATTGAAATGGACCCCCTGATGTTGGTCAAATTCAGGGTCTCAAGAAATCGTGTCTTACGAACTGAGGCCTGGCTTGCACGAAGGCAATCTGGTATCACTAATATACAATCGTCAATAGTTAACAAATGCAAATCTGGAACTACCACTGCTGTTGTAGACAGCAGATCACTCACAAAAATAGCGTGGAATTGATTCTTCCTTGTCTCATGTGATATGGATATGCTTGCTATGGACTGACTTGTGTCACAGCTAGAAATTCTCTCAGGAGAAACCTGGTTCCTGGAAATCTTTACCCTGATATCATTGATGCGAAGAGTACGCATCTTTGGGCAGGAAGTTAAGATCCAAAGCATATGACTGACATCGACAGACTGATCTGTAATTTCTAGGATCAAGGTCTCCACTGATGGCATCATACGAGTCATAATTTGTGATTCATTGCACTGTAGTATGTCTTTCACATGCCCACAGATGGCCAAAGTCTTTACGTTTGTACACAGTTGTGATGACACTGTCAGGAGTTCAGTCATTGAGATGGACCCTTTTATATTTGTAAATTTTAGGGTTTCAAGTGATAGCATCATACTACTGGTCACAAGTTGTAGTTCATTGCCCTGTGGTATGTCTAATGTATACGCGCTGATGGTCAAGGTCTTCAAGTTTGTACACACATGGGCTATCGTTGCCAGCAAGTGGGTGACTAAAATGGACCCTGTGGTGTTTGTCAACTTCATGGTTTCAAGGTGTGGCATCTCACTGCAGGGTTGAGTACACAATTTAGTGTAATGTGGTAAGACAATGGGGCATCCATCTACGCTTAATTTCTTCAAGTTGGTACACACCACAGATATTAGAGCCAGTAAATCGACAATTAAAACTGACTGATCAACGACTACTTGCAGGTTCTCAAGTGATGGGATCTTACAAGGGACATCAAGTAAGTCAGTGTACTGTGACATATCTATTTTACACTCACTTATAGTTAAAGCTTTCAAATTTCTGCAAACTGCTGACAACATAGCCAGCAAGTTCGTCATTGAAAGAGGCTCACAGATGTTGTACAGTGTCATAGTCTCCAATGATGGCATCTTACCACATGGCACATTCAGCAGTTTAGAGAAGTGCGGTATGTGTAGATAACATTCGTTCATGGTTAACCCCTCAATGTTTTCACACACATTTGATATTCTATCCAACAGGAATGGCAGTGTAAAGCGGTTTCTCATGTTGTCCAGTCGAATATATTGATATGACGGTATACATATGTTACTTTCTGCAGCATATTCGAGAAAATACACGAGAGAATGACCTATTAAGCCACTCGCCAAAATGGGTGGATGAATATGATTTTTTTTGAGAAGTTTTGTGAGGCACTCTAAAAACAGTGATCCAGATTGACTCTCGTAATTGATCAAAATACCAAGGTGAAACAGTGACTTCACAGGAAAATTGACACCTCGTTTCAGCTCCTTATGTACATCCGCACGTTGAGACTCCGGTAATCTGATCTTTGAAAGAAAAGGGTAATGATACCCACCAGTTGGTGAATTAGAAAGGTAAACTAAGTGATTAAGAATTTTACCAGCCACCTTGCTGCCACCTTCTTTCAGGCTACAACTGAATGCCAAGGTGTACACCAAATCGAGCGCCGTGTCTTCATTTGATATTTTGCCTAGTTTCTCCGATACGTTAGTTCCGCTGGATATAAAATCACCTGCACATTTCTCCTGCAACAGGAGATGCGGAAAGGAGTAGAATATCACAGATGGTTCTAATGATTTCTTATGGATTTCATGCCTAATGATAAGTCCAATCTTAACCCCTATATCAAGAACATCTTCCTTTCCATAAAAATCCTCTAAAGTAAACATCAATTTCTTACCAGGCAGCAAAAGTGCTGAAAATGATATTTCCCCGAGGTCTTTCCAAAATTGTTTCAGTTTTTTCATTTCGCCTGACATACGGGATTCATGCTCGAGGTAACCTATGAATGAATGAGTTTCAGCCATATCTGAATGATTAAGAAACAACGCTCTGAGAAAATATTCAAATAAAGTACCCATCGTTGATATTGAATGAATGCATTCAGGGGGGTATTTCTTCAGTACAAAGCATACCATTGCAAGCAATATTGGAATACTTGCAAAGTTGTATATTACGTCGTTCATCTTGATTTGATTTAGCATTTGTTCAGCCTCGCTTGGATTTGGGAAGTACCTTCCTACATAAGATTCTATCCCTTGCGCATCAAATCCATCAAGACTGATGTGCGTGTATAACATTTTTTTGTGTGTTTGAAGTGCTGAAGAATGCCAGGGACGTGATGTGATCAGAGTTATTACGTCGCGCATAATTTTACCATGTAACAATTTGTTCATATCGCATTGACACCCTTTACAATGGAATTCATCGTTACCATCCAATATAAGAATCATTTTAGATGGATACTGACGGATGAACTGCTCAATTTGATGAGGGCGCACTTTACTATCTTCCGGCAGAAGTTGGTTGTGAATGGCTTCGCTAATCTTGTCTGTTTTGTTTACTCTTCGTAATTCTAGAACACAAACGATCGGTACATTTTTTAGGGGTGAATCTGGATCTCCCTTTGCCCAATCATAGGCAAGCTTTTTGCAAAGTGTGCTCTTTCCCGACCCCCCATCTCCGGTGACAAGAATGCGGGTGGGATGTTTCCCATTCACTTCCAGTTCGAAAATACTGTGGTGAGATCTTTCAAGGAGAACTTTTGTTACTTTACCAGAATCCTGTTGCTGCTCACAAACAGACAGTGATGTATAGTACTGATGTAAAGTACTTTCATTGCCATCTTGCCAGGGTTCTGTTTTCATGAAGCAGTATTCCTCAAGGTAATGCCGCTGCAGTTCTTTCCGGAACAACTCAACATCTAACTCGTCCGAAGGTTCCGCTGAATCTACATCGTAAAAATATAAACAACACAAGAAATTGTTTTCCTAATGAAAAACCACAAATGTTAAGTCTTTCACTGTTTCAAATTGAGTGATCATGAGCATTTTGACATCTGATACTCGATAAAAGAATTACACTTTCTTGAGGGGGGGGGGGCCGTTTTCATGTAATGAAACTTGCTCAAGCAGAAACATAAATTTGTCCTGGTAGCATTTGCAATGCATGCCGCACTCAAGGAATTACTTGTACTAAAATGATTTAAGACACAGAAGCCGTTCTTTTTCTGGAAGAGGTTTTATCATCACATCAAATTACAATCCATGGGACAGGACTTCATAGAAGCGGGGGTATCGAATGACATTAAATTCTCGATACATAGCTGTATTTGGCCACTTTCTTTACAATATGGGGTACATTCATTACTATAGGATTACAGTATTTTGGGTAGAATTTGAAAATATACCTATTGTAAAACTGTGACATTTAGGATGCAGATAAAAACAGTCCTTATAAATTTTGACCCTATTATACCACTGATTTTCAATGCCACTTAAACTTCCACCAACAGCCTATGAATGACCTTATGTTCGCCAGTCAAAATGTTCCACCCACAGACCTGAATCCTACAAAAGGGGCACGAATTTAAATGCTTGTAATTGATGTTACTTGTGTATATCGAGTATATACAATGGTGAGAACACATACTTTTTGCACTATTGTAAAATATTTCGTGCATCGCATTGTTCCATTGCAATTTCAATTGTTCATTACCTGTTTATTTTAAAAACGAGATAAATGTTATTAGTATTTGTTGTATTAAATATACGATGAACTTTAGATGAATTGATTACCTGAAGCTGATGAACAAGGAACTGTGGTCGATCTGATGATATCTTCAAGTTCTTCTTTGGTCCGAGTAGCCATCTGCTCCCACTCAACTAGCATACAATAGATGCCATCTGGAAGAGGAAGATGAGCTTTCATGAAGGCTTCATAGCGGTCAATTACTGCCGCCTTAAATCCCAGATTTGCTCCCAAAGGACGAAGATACTCTTGAGACAAATTCTCTGCAATACCCCATAGCTCCTCTCCTGGTATTCCAATATTCGATGAACGAGGTGCTGAAACTTCCGGGCGATGTTTTGAAGATGAATCTCCTATTTGAATTAAACAGATTATTTAATTCTGATAAAGTTATCTTCGATAATCACCTACATCTTCTGTAACCTATTTAATATCTATATGTTACATGACTGTTTTGAATACAAACTTAATCTCAGTGACTGAGATGGATGAAATAAAAATAGCCTAAAATACTCACAAGCATTCTAATCGTTTTTTATTTTAAAAATTGTGGTACCATACAAATTTGGATATGAAGGCATTTTTTTCCTTATGTTTTTATTTGTTTTTGTGTATTACCTGAAGACGATAGCTCATTGATGTTCGTCCGTTGGATGATGTTTTCAAGTTCCCCTTTCGATCGCGGAGATTTCTGCTCCCAGTCACATAGCATGCGGTATATGCCATATGGTCTTGGGAGAGTAGCTTTCATTAAGTCTGCATACCGTTCAACTTCTGCTGGCTCGAATCCCAACCTCAGCCCAAGAGGACGAATACAAGCCGGAGGCAACTCGTCTGCAATGCTGCATAACTCTTCAGGTTTTATCCCTGTACCAGATAACGAGGGAAGAGGAGACGGAATCGGTGGCTGATCACCTGCGGAAATGTAAACGAGAAAGACCGTGGAGCCATACTTTCATGTAAGCCATCACATTTAGAAAAATAAACCCGTTGGTTGCAGCTTTTACGTGTAGTGTAACCAAATTAGCGATAATGCAATGATATTTGTTGGGTTTCCGGACTTGGTCGATTGCGTATCGTGTAGGTCTCGTTCAAATCCTCCATGAATGTATTCATTGATTAGAATAAACTTGTTTAAGATTTTATTGTATTTTAATCTCCCACTTGTTACCTGTTTTCACTTTTTCCGAACAGATTATCTTACATCAATTATGCATGATTGCTACAGAAAAAGTAATTTTCACATCAAATCATGCCGTGCATCATGCAGTTACCATAATTTTAGTTACCATCTCTTTATGTGTTGACTGGACACATTTCCAAATATCGGTGCTGTAAACTAACCTGGTATTGCTGTAACACGCAAAACAGATGCATCAGGGAGACTTCTGAAGTCAGCTTCACCGATTAGCTGACCAGCAAGGTTGAGGACGACATTCTCCAATCTGAATATCGATGCAGATTTCTCCTTTAGTTCCTGCCAAGATGATGCTTTGACAGGAAATACCTTTCCTCCACTTTCACGTTGAACTTTGAAATTTCGGCCCATCGTGTGCCTACCATCGAACCCCTGATAGATTAGATAATGTCACATGTTATATAAGTCAAAACTGATTGCGTAATTTGTGATAAGATACAGAAATGCCCTCGTTTACACACTAAGAAGAATAGGATCAACTTTGCACGTTTTAAAGGTGCAGATATCACACTGGGTGCATCTTTAATTTCAGAGCTTTAGTGGTAAAAAGTTACACCTTTAAATGTGCTCCCAGTGTGACCAAGGATTTGAATATCAAGACAGGGTAGAAGCAAAGGCCAATTTCCTCTTGTGCTTTGAGCCAGGTCTGTTACGGCATTGAAATGCAAGTTATGTTCACCGATGCAGAGAACTTCACGGAACAACCACACGAGTGCCATTGCACACACTCACAATACCATTGAACTGACCCCTAGGTCACTAGACCAGTTTCATAATAAATGCAAATTCTATGTATACTATTCTAACAAAGCTTGCTCTTGGCAACCAGATACTAGTAGCTGGTCGGACATAGCAAAAACAGGTGCTTGCAAAATACATTTTTTCATTATTGAGTTTCCATAGCAACAGATGAAAGAAATATCTCATCTACCTATTTAGGCTGATCCAGAACATCTGATCTTCGAACATTTTCCATAATTTCTTTCGTCTCGTGACCATGTCATTTTTCTGTATTCTATTATATCAACTCTTCATCGTCGCTTTTGTCTACCTCTTTTCCTTTTTCCAGAACGATGTTGCCATTCTGTTACCCTCTTTCATGTCTTTGTTCAACTATTATCTGTTAACCTGGCGATATGCCCTGACCACCTCCATTCAATTTAGTTATTGTTCTCAATGGTATCTTTGATTTGGGTTCTTGCGTATGTCGAAGGTTTTACACCTGTCTCGTATTTATGTATTTAGCATCTTTCTTTCCATGACTCACTGAGTAACAAGACGTTTGTTCTATTTCGTTGGCCTTATTTAGACCCATTGTTCGCACCATATGTTATGGCTGGTAGCACACATTGGTTTCATCTCGTGACTAGGCTGCAAAAGAAAGTATTAATAAATTTGCATAAATTACCGAAGCGGTCTATTGCTTTTGGTACTTTCTAATGAAAGGAATGCCATCACCCGCACATTCATGGAGAGGCATCTCGTGCATGCATGATATATCGCATACCTCTTACGTTGATCTATCAATTTGTTATGACTTCTTACACAAGTTTCGTTCAAATGAACTTGTCCTTTACACTTGCAAGTTGTAATAATTACAATTTTACAAACTGGCTTATTGTATAATTTTCAGTCAATTCATTACGTATAAGAAAGATGAAAAAATGAGCAAAAAAAAAAATCAAAAGTTGACATCTTTACAACGTAAAAAAAAAAGAAATTAAGCCCATATTTTTTATCTTTCATGTAAATTGTATTACAAGCTGCCCTCTTCTTTTCTGATTTCTACTGCTTTTGCACAAAAAAAATGCCCCCAAAGTGTCAAAAATGCGTGTTATGTAATCTATTTAGAAAAGTGAAGAAATAATAATAATAAAAAAATGAATTGCCAACATTCTAGATAGCTAGATGTCTTTCATTTACTTATTTCATGGTCCATAGGTCAAATGACATAAGTTTAACAATTTAAAACCGTACGATCAATAATGCAAATACAAATACAAATACGGGATATTAGAAATAATAACACAAGTATATACACGCAGAATTATGACACACAAATCCAGAACAAATGAATATGATAGAGGACACACACATATAAAGATAAGGCCATCCATTTTGTACATGTACCCCACACCAATTGTTAAGTTAACAAATGAAACAGGATTCATTGCAATTACGCTAATCAAACTGGTAATTTATGCAATATATGAAATACATTATTATAAAAGGTGAGGGCCCCACCCCATGAAGTTAACGCACAATACAGGATTGTTTTTATTTAAGCTTTCTGAAATAAAAGTTTAAGTAAGTAACAAAGAAATGCAAATCAATATCAATATCAATATCTAATTTAATGAATTCAAATTCTGAACAAGTATCATCACATGTATAACCAAGTAAAAAAGAAATGAAACTTATATCTTCAATCACTTTCATGTAGATTGCAACATAAATTGCATTTGTTTCGCATAAATCTTCAGACTTTTAAGAAAAAATAATCTTTTTGGTGTCATTTCAAGTTCACATTTACAGTAATCCATAAACATCACATAAATGCAGTTACTAAAAATGTAGTTTTGATATCTATTTTTTTAAATTCAAGTTCTTCTCTTAGTCGTAGCTATAACCAGTTTTCTGTAAATAAAAGGAGAAAATCAGCCAAAAATGTAATTTTCGATAAAGTATCAAAATTATCGTTCCGTAATGTGGCTACCTACGCCTATACAGCGCCCGCTACGATCAAGTTTGTTTGCTTGGTTTAGCTTTCGTGCACGAGCAAACAGACGACTGCGGCCACGCACTGATCAATAACAATATAATGAGTGCTTGCTTCTCACCCCGTCTTAATATTTAAATTCTTGGTGTGACATTGTTAAAGGTGCAAAGTTGAACCTATTTTTCTAAGAGTGTAGGGCCTATAGTTTCAATACAGACCATGGACAGTTTTCATGATAATACTGAGAATATAAAATCAAGCTTTCTGCATCATAACACCACAAGTAAAATGTTGATTTTATTTTTCTAGATAAATAGTTCTAGGTGCAAAGTAAGAAATTGCTTCCTCAAGCATGTAATTGTGTTGGCTAACAAACCATGTTTTTTCATAAACTGTTTTTAGTCTTAATAATGCTCAACCTTGCTGCTACCAGCCAGAACAAACACCAATTTACGCAAAGTTGAAATTTTGCACTTTTCATAAAAATAATGGCATCTGCGCATCTAAGCATGAGATAGCATCATTTGTTTAATGTGTAATGTAACAGAACAATCCTGTAGCTATCTACAGGTAGGAAAATATTTTGAAAACGTTATGAAAGAATATTTCATGATACTTTTACTGAGTATAAACCACCAATGAGACACCCTGGTGGGTATGGTATAATGCGGCGTAAGTTTAAGGTGGGACCTACAGAACTACTTACACTGACGTCAATGATTACCTCCCGCTATTTTTAATTCATTGTGAAGTACGTGACTATTTGCAATACGATCATGCAATGTGGAAATGACAAATCAGCCTTTCTTTGGCAAAATTGACTTGCACTATATTAACATGTGAGCTTGTGCGTGGGAGGATTTTATCCTTGGACAAAATAATTTGTATTTGCCTTTTTTTCTGTGTAAAACTGTGTAAAAATGTTGGTATATT
>JZLH01S0636415.1:9813-25997 GCA_001188425.1 Eucidaris tribuloides | reverse complement strand
CTGGTAATACGTTTTCTTCACATTATTTTATAATTTGCCTTTGAATGGGTACATTAAAAGACATTAATGTAAGAAAACTTGTCTTTACTTCCCTTCATTTTTTCTATCCAGTTTGTCAATTTTTTTCGCCATGCCTAAACAATGGAACGTGTGTACCTGGCGTTTTCTTCCCTGGGAATACTAGTGTCTCATCGAATACCAGTATGCCTTTCAATACCAGCCGCCCTGCGAATACCAGTACACCTTCCAATACCAGCAACCCTTCCAACATGAGTGCCTCTCCTTTTACGTGTCAATGTCCGCCAGGATTTGGAGGCAGTTATTGTCAACGTGGTAATTATGTTTAGTTATATTTTGGGGAGAGGGGGGATGAGACCCGCCCGTCAGAAGCAGGTCAAGACAATGGATCAGACAGCCGTAATTAATAGATTTCGTTTCATTGAAATGACAAAACGCGAAGCGAGGATAAAGAGGGTAGATAGCATTAAACCCTAAATAGCCTCGAGGGGTGGGTGGGGGCTAAAACAACCCCCCCCCTCCGACAAAGCTAGCGACCATTCCGCCGCGAATTTTTTTTACCGTAACGTTCGCTGACTTTTTACTTTCAAGTCTCACGCATCTTTTCAGACATACCGTTACGACGCTGCGCGACTTATCGTACGTGCATGTCAGCTGAGCCTCAAAACTGTTCAAAACGTGATTTTGTGTACAATTTAAATACAAATGTGTTTTCAGCCCAAATTTATAAATGTATTATTTTTACTTTTAGTGCTTGAAATTAATTCATTTTATGCTGTATCTGATTGCAAAAGTGTCCCTGAGATACTTCATCGATAAAAACAATAAAAAAAATTGTCAAAAAACAATAGAATTCATAAGAAATTAATTCCGATTCACCATTTTTTTGTAAATAATCGTTTGAAATATAAACAAGTATTTATAACCAAAAAAATTGCATTCTACGAGGTGCTTAAAGTGAGTTATAGGCACAAATGTGATTCTTTGTATAAATTTGCATAATTAATTATTCAAAAAATGTAACTATACAGATTTGTAGATTACATCCCGATCTATGCACATGTTAATTTTCACGGCGATCGTTGTTTCGCGACAATTTTACTGTTTAATTCATATACTTAGATATACGCGGATGTGAGGACAGGACATGTCTAAACGGTGGGGTATGCCAACCTCTCTCTGTGGGTTCCTTGTGTATTTGCCCGCCTGGATACCTTGGAGTCAGCTGTGAAGGTCACGGTAAGCACAGGGAAAAGAATTATGTCAAATTAATTACTTAATATAATTAATATCACAGTACATTTGAAATGTGGGTGAGGATCGATGGATGGTGAAGATAAGCTGGACTGTGTTGTATTTTAGATGGTGGGGAGGGACGGAACTTAAGTTCAAGTTTTCAAGTTCAAGTTCCATTTATTTCACTTCCAATAAAAACCATCAAAAGATAAGTACGACAGATATAACATAACACAATGAAAACAACGAAGAAAAACATACATACATCAGATCACATACTCATGAAAATGAGTATACTACTACATAAAACCTCTTGGGTTCTGTGGTTGTAGTCACCCGGGCTAAAAGGAATCAGCTACTGACAGAATTACCACGAAGGCACTAAGGTTCTTCATATTTGTAGAATGGGTTATAGCAGATTTCCAAATGTACTCAACGGAAATGTAAAAGGCAACAGATTAAGGGGAGAACAGCCAAAAGATGGATCGATTGTGTCAAAACGGACTGTGCTTCCACAAACATCCAAACACTCAATCAGGCTAAAAGAATAACTGAAGATCGAAAGCTGTGGCGAGATGTAGTGAAGCGGAAGCCATCTCACATCCCACCGATGGTGTGGACGGCATAAGAATAGTAATAGTAGTAATGGCAAGAAGTGAAGAATTTCGAAATGTATATGTTTCCTGAAAAGTTTACGACGTATGATAACCTGCTTTAATGTCATTTCATTTCACTTTGTCTAGTTTGTCAATTGTATTCGCCATGCCTAAACAATGGAAGGTGTGTTCCTAGCATTTTCTTCCCTGGGAATACCAGCGTCCCATCGAATACGAGCCGCCCTGCCAATACCAGCATGCCTTCCAACACAACTAGCCCTGCCAACATTAGCGGCCCTACAAATGCCAGTACCAGTCCCCTTCCTTTCATGTGTCAATGCCCACCAGGTTTCGGAGGCAGTTATTGTGAGCAAGGTAAATACATTTGGCATGATTTTGAGTATGTGTTGTTGTTTTCACCCCATTGCTCACAACGCTGTCAGAAACAAGTTAAAAAATGAATCAGTCGGCTGTGAATACACATTGAAATAGAGAGAATAAAGATGGTTGCCTAATTTAAATTGCTGTGTTCTTGAATTTCAAAAGGAAAATATGAGCTAGTCTAAGGAAAATGCTAGATTCAGAAATATCTCCACCCCTCAAATTCGACGCAAGTTTGCAAGTTTAATGTATTAAGTTGAATGTTATGCTATATTGTATGGACGGCCCGCTTGAAAACAACGTCTCTGCTAAACCACGATACCCTGATAAAGTCGCACATCTCATGCAACATATACACAGAAAACAAAATACTTTGGGTGAAAAATATAAACTCAAATTTTTGCAACATTTGAAGTTCATAAACTGTTGATTTTTAAGAACACTTTACTTTCATACTTTTTATCATAATTATAATATTTGGCATTTTTCTTATCTTGGGGTTGTGCGACTTTATCAGGGTATCGTCGTGACGGGTCACAAATATGTTTATTATGTTTATAATTATGATCATTTCACGATGATTTTACTGTTAAAAATCCATACGGTTAGATATACGCGGATGCGACAATAGAACCTGTCTAAATGGTGGAGTATGTCAACCTCTCTCCGTGGGTTCCTTCTGTATTTGCCCGCCTGGATACTTCGGAGGCAGCTGTGAAGTCCATGGTAAGACAGACAAGAGGATTGTGTCAAATTAAATACTATTAATATCAGACTATATCTGAAAGGTAGGGAGGAGACGAATGTTAAATATAAGCTTGACTGAAAGGGTTAGCAAAGAGGGGATATTTTGAAACAGTAGAGATAAACGGAACTTGATCTAGACCAGTACTGATAGAGGAACAAATTAAAAGAATGTGACATACCCTCAGACACAATCAACTTCTGAAACATGTCGTTAGAGGAAATAAAGGGAGCAGGAAAGGCCTGAAAGGAGGAAAAGAATAATTGTAGTCATTCAAAAGGCGAAGGAAAGGGCTTAAGATCGACAATGATCACATGACATGACACCTGCTTACGAAAATCCAATTGGATACCATTTGTAGATCCCATTGACTACCAATTGGAAATCCGGAGTATATAGAAAATACAATAATGGCTCCCAATTGAAACCATTTGGAAATTGTTGCAACTGTTCCCCATTGAGCCCAATTGGTCCCTATTGAAACCAGTTGGCAATAGGTCCATGAAAACATTCGACAAACAAATCTTAATTGGACCCCAGTTATTCACTTACTACTACTAACTTGGTAGTATTCTTGAGATATCTTTTGGGTACATTGGTGGCACACACCTTCAATGTACGCTCATAACTAAGTTTTGGAGTGATGCAACGTCGACTTTCTCTTTATAAGAAACCTGTTAAAACCCATTGAGACCCATTGAAACCAATTGGAATCGAGATATTTCAATTTGTTTTAATTGGATTTTCGTCCTAGATGTCTTAAAAACTTGTAATCTTTCTGGTGAATCGCTCATACTATATATCAACCAACGTAATGTGGTTTTATTTCTATTATCTTTCAATCACCTGATACGATAAGAAGTCGACATAAAATTCCCATATGTTGGCTTCTGATTTGTAGTAATGCTTAAATTGGAATATTTGTCATTTCCATTAAATTGGTAATATATCATAATCTGTTTTAACTTCCCTTCATTTCATTCTGCCTAGTTTGTCAAATGTATTCGCCATGCCAAAACGATGGAACCTGTGTACCTGGTATTTTCTCCCCTGGGAATACTAGTATGCCTTCCAATACCACCATCCCTTCCAATAGCAGTATACCTGCTAATACCAGCCGCCCTGTCAATACCAGTATCCCTGCCAATACTTTCGAGTGTCGATGTCCACCAGGATTTGGAGGCAGTTATTGTCAGCTCGGTTAGTATGTTGAGTCATATTTTGAATATTTTATTTAGGGGAAATAGCATGCCCATCGCCCCTATGCTCGGACTTGATCTAAAACTGGCCAACTGATGAATCAATGAGCGTTAAAGACACTATATAACACTGTGGAAGACCCGTTTAAAAATTGCCGAACTCGATTGTCGATGTCGATGTCGATTGCCGAACAAATAAACACCCTAGAACACAAATGTTCGGACAGTTATGCTGTCGCTAGTACAATATCTGCAGATACAAATTGGCACATTAATAATTCTCAGCCGATAGGAAATTCTGCAACACAGCAGTGTATGCGAGAAGACTGGAATGGTCTCTCAATGATCTCAATGATTTTTACTTTTTCAAAGCACTTAATGATCGTTTTAAAATGCATTTTTTTCAGGGCGTCATTTTTAGACCGTATCAAAGACACTGATAGCATGGGGAATCATGCAGCTCAGATATTTTCTAACTGGAAACATTGCTATACAATGCCTTTAATGTAAATACCAAAAGTTTTCTCCACATTGAAATGGCAAAGTGTGATGGGAGAATATAAAGCAAAGCATAGTTCTAAACATTGTGTTCTCACTATTCACACCCCAAAATATAAACTGGAAAAAGAAAAAAAGATAAAATTATTTAAAATATACTTACAGTTATATATGTTTATTTACCTATGTTACTATTCATTTTTAACATTAATTCGCACTACACTTTTAAAAATTGCATTTTGATCAACCGTTATACGCCCATCGCGAATTGCGGAACACTTTGAACTGCACTGTTTTGCGAGTTAAATGTTTAATGAATGTGATCGCTATTTGAAAACAATAGTTCTGCAAAATGATATAACACTAACGCAAAGATATCAGATTATTTCACAATGATTTTTCTGTTGAATTCAAATGATTAGATATACGCGGATGTGACAGCAGGACATGTCTAAACGGTGGAATATGTCAACCTCTTCCTGTGGGTTCCTACTGTATATGTCCTCCTGGATACTTTGGAGAGAGCTGCGAATTTAACTGTGAGCATAGAGAAAAGGATTGATTATGTCAAATTAAATACTATAAATATGACGGTACATTTAAAATTTGGGTGAGGAAGCGGATGGAGAAGATAAGCCGGACTGAAAGAGATTCGAAAGAGTATTGAAAAAGAGGGGAGGAACTGAATGTGATAAAGGCCAGCAAAATAGAGGCCTTAGACATATTCGTGTTCTATTCTGAAATGTATATCATTGAATGAAAAATGGGACAAGGAAAGATCTAGAGGGATGAAAAGAATATTGATATTCATTCCAAAAGCTGAAGGAAAGGGTTCAACACCGACAATTATGGAGTGAACTCTTGACACCAAACGTGATTTAAAGCAGTGCAGTAGATTTGGGGCAGGATTGGTGTCTTCTATGACATCATTAAAACATCGTTTGTGTGTGTGTGTGTGTGTGTGTGTGTGTGTGTGTGTGTGTGTGTGTGTGTGTGTGTGTGTGTGTGTGTGTGTGTGTGTGTGTGTGTGTGTTGTATGTATATCTGGGCAGGTCATCCAATTCTACAAGCAAGTACTAGTAAACTATGCAAGGATTCTACTGTGAAAATTTTGTAATTGAAACTTGTCTCGTTCTGAAGTAGACTTCCCTCAGTATGCCCAAATATATTATGTAGCTCTCTATGGCATCTAATTCTATCAAGCCTCGAGAGAAACAAATGCTAGTATGTTCATGCTTGATTTTGCTTAAGTAAACAAATATACGATAAATCCTTCCAGCCATGGGATGCACTCCAGCTGGTGTATCCATTGCATATCTTTGAATCAGTTTGGTTTCAGAGGCATTTCTTATTTTTCCCAATCATGTCAATACCCTTTAAAAGTTTGCAATGCAATTATAACATGTCTTAACTTCCCTTCATCCAATTCTATCTAGTTTGTCAGTATTCGCCATGCCAAAACAACGGAACGTGCGTACTTGGCAGTTTCTCCCCTGGAAATATCAGTTTCCCTTCAAATACCAGCATACCTGCCAATATAACCATGCCTTCCAATACCAGCATGTCTTTTAATACCACCATCCCTACACTTCCTTTCGAGTGTCGATGCCCACCAGGATTTGGAGGCAGTTTTTGTCAGATCGGTAATTATCCTCAGTATTATTTTGAGTATTTTTTTCCTATCACCTCTTTGCTTACATTTTCGTTGGAAACATCAACAAATGAATCAGTCAGCTGTAAAGGAAGTACTGGTAGGTTTCCTGCCATTCAAATGAGACAATGTGAGCAATGAATAAAGAAGGGAGCTGAATTTCAATTATTTTGTTCTTACTATTAAAGACAAAAGTTAGAATAATTCCAAAAAATGTCCGAAATATATGTATATATGTATATATCCATTTTTAAATAATGTTGGCATTAATGATAAGCTTTGTTTACTGTTATCAATGATTCGTATTTGCTTAAAATAATGCATGCTGCGTTTACATTGCTAATTTATTTTCAATATCAGAATTGATTACTATTGTGATAAGAATGTACAAAAAGAATCATAGAATTTTTACAGGGTTGTCATGTTTTCAAAGCTTTGCTTTTTGTGTCAACCCCTGCAACCGCCTTAAAATTTCTTAAATAGAAAATACAATGTATATTGCTCATTATTTATACTCCTTATTGTTTAAGATAATTCGTAGTATACTATAATAATTCATAACTGTATAATTTAATGTATCACGAAATCAATATGTACAAATACTTATAATACTCATTATATTATGTACATGTATTTTCTTTGTAAAGTTGATTCATAAAAGAGTTGCAGAAACCAATAAATGAAAAAATGAATGAAATGAATAAGATGAGAATGAAATTATTCATTGATATTTTGAGAAAAAAATGAATATTTTTATGCCTCCGCAACGAAGTTGCCGGAGGCATTATGTTTTCGGGTTGTCCGTCCGTGCGTCCTTCCGTCCGTCCGTCCGTCCGTCCGTTACCGGATCTCGTTACCGCGATAACTTGAGAACCCCCGATCGGATTTTGATGTAACTAGGACCAAGTATGTACTAATGAGCCACCAATGACCTGATTAGATTTTGGAGGTGAAAGGTCAAAGGTCAAAGGTCACCGGGCCATTAAATGTGTTGATTTGGGTTCGTTACCGCGATAACTTGAGAGTGGCTAGTCGGATTGTCATGCAACTTGAAATGAATATGTATTATGAGCCACCAATGAACTGATTAGATTTTGGAGTTCAAAGGTCAAAGGTCAAAGGTCACCGGGCCTAAAATATGTTGATTCTTGGCTCGTTACCGCGATAATTTGAAGAGCGGGCTGGTCGGATTGTCATGTAACTTGGTGAAGTATGTATTATGAGCACCAATGAAGTGATTAGATTTTGGAGCTGAAAGGTCAAAGTCAAAGGTCACCGGCGCTAAAATATGTCTAATTTGGGCTCGTTACCGCGATAACTTGAGAGCGGCTGTCGGATTGTCATGTAACTTGGGTGAAGTATGTATTATGAGGCACCAATGAACTGATTAGATTTGGAGCTAAAGGTCAACAGGTCAAAGGTCACCGGGCCTAAAATATGTCTAATTTGGGCTCGTTACCGCGATAACTTGAGAACGGCCAGTTGAATGTTCATGTAACTTGGGTGAAGTTTGTATTATGAGCCACCAATGAACTGATTAGATTTGTGGAGTTCAAAGGTCAAAGGTCACTGGGCCTAAAATATGTCTGATTCGGGCTCGTTACCACGATAACTTAAGAGCGGCTGGTCGATTGTCATGTAACTTGGGTGAAGTATGTATTATAAGGCACCAATGAACTGATTAGATTTGGACCTGAAAGGTCAAAGGTCAAAGGTCACCGGGCCTAAAATATGTCTGATTTGGACTCGTTACCCGCGATAACTGAGAACAGTCAGTTGGATTTTCATGTAACTTGGGTGAAGTATGTAAATTATTATGAGCCACCAATGAACTGATTAGATTTCCGAGTTCAAAGGTCAAAGGTCAAAGGTCACCAGGCCTAAAATATGTCTGATTGGGCTCGTTACCACAATAATTGAGAGTGGCTGGTCGATTGTCATGTAACTGTGGTGAAGTATGTATTATAAGGCACCAATGAACTGATTAGTTTTGGAGCTGAAAGGTCAAAGTCACCGGCCTAAATATGTCTGATATGGCTCGTTACCGCGATAACTTGAGAAGCGCCAGTTGAACTTCTCATGTAACTTGGGTGAAGCTATGTATTATAGCCACCAATGAACTGATTAGATTTTGGAAGTTCAAGTTCAAAAAGGTCAAGGTCAGCCGGCCTAAAACATATGTCTGATTCGGCTCGTTACGCCGCAATAACTTGAGAGTGCTAGGTCGCGATTGTATGTTACTTGGGTGAAAGTATGGTATTATAAGGCACAAAAACAAAAAAAACTTTCCTTTTTCAAATTATATTCAACATCTGGCGGGAATTAGGGTCGAAAGGATTATCTCGTTTCGTCAAGTTTAATCATAAGTTGGAAGCAGGATAACCTTCATTTTGATGCCGTGGTTAAAATCAACACCATAACAAATAGAAATTGTCACAAATTTATGAGATTTTTTCATGATGACTTTGCTGTTCAATTTATATGATTAGATATACGCGGATGTGATGAAAGGACATGTTTTAATGGCGGAGTATGTCAACCTCTCTTTGTGGGTTCCTTCTGTAATTGCCCACCGGGATACGTTGGACTCAACTGCGAACTGAACAGTAAGAATAGACAGAAAGATTTTGTCAAATTTATATCACAGTACATTTGAAATGTGGGTGAGGATTGACAGATGGTAAAGAGAACCCGGACTGAAAGAGTTCGCAACAAAGTCGCATTGACAAGAGTGGGAAGGAACAGAATCATGTCAAGACCTGCAAAGAGAGGCAAAATCCTCAACAAAGTTTGGAAATCTGACTTTGATCGATTATTGTTCCCTTTTTGTAGTAGCAATCAAAGCATGCTTGGTACCAGTAGAAAGATTATTTAATTTTCTTTACATTGATACACTACTTGGTATGATTTTGCTATCGGAGAAGGGGCAGTGTTTGAAAA
Organism: Eucidaris tribuloides; assembly: GCA_001188425.1. Lineage (NCBI taxonomy): Eukaryota > Metazoa > Echinodermata > Echinoidea > Cidaroida > Cidaridae > Eucidaris > Eucidaris tribuloides. Next base: position 16,733 of record JZLH01S0636415.1, on the reverse strand, counting down.
TATGGGATAAAGTATAAATTGAAAGATGACCTGTGATCAATAAGGAACGTGTTGTTTTGTATGGAGTTATGCGTTTTGTTCTAAGCTGGTCAGACATGAATGTCAGTTTCAAAACGAGCCCCTGCCACTTCATTTGTCCATCACTTTAAAAATGAATGTTTTGAGTTCTGTTTTTAAATGCCTGTACATTTTTTTTCGTTCGTCTGTTTGCTTGCTTGCTTGTGCACACGTTTGTTTTAATCCATGATAATGTTTGTGTTACAATGCATAATGACCAAAAGACATTGGAAAACTTATTCATCAACAGGGAAATAAAAAAATTATGTGACTTACCGAACTTGGGCCATTTTGCAAAGCCTTTAATCTCAAAGTCATGAACTTTTGTAGTGGCAGGGGCTCCTTTTGAAATTTACATTCATGCCTGACCAGCTGAGGACAGCATAAAAAGAAAATGTTCTTTATTGACTCTTTATGGCCACCAGTCATTTTGCAGCTTTTCGATTTACACTTTATCCCACATTTTAGATACTGTATTTTCCCCGATGAAATAATCATAACAAGTAGGGTATTATTTTAAAGAAAATTAAATAATCTTTTTGATAGTACCAAGCATGAATTCACTACTGCTACGAAAATGGAAAAATAATTCATCAAACTTGGATTTCCAAACTTTTTTGAGGAGTTTATATGGATGGGACGTATCCGTTAGATACGACCAACATCTAAAAGATGTCATTTTTTGCTAATAGACTTCTCCATAAAGTAAATGAAAAATGCATTATATAATTTCGGCGAACTACACAAATACATCCTGATTTTCGTGCTGATAAAATCCGTTTACATGACAACATTATCCCTCATGTTGACTCCACAAAATTTCTTGCGGGTTATTTTTTTTTTGGACAGTAGATTAAATCTGAAAATATTATTAACGAAATCGAAAGTGAACTTGCAAAAATATTGCAATTCTTTCTAGATTTGATTGATATCTCCCCCAATCAATACTCCATATTGTTTATTTTTTTTTATTTCTTCCGTATTTAACTATTGTAATATTATTTGGGCTAACACCCCTCCAACTAGTCTTCACAAACGTTGTTTACTTCAGAAAAATATGTAATTCAAATCATTACAGTGTACATTTACATTACATTACAGTGTACCCTTTTTTTCTTCTCTGTCTTTTCCTTGTTCTTTTATTTTTCCCTTCCTTTAGTTTTCCTTCAATTTGTAATGTACGGGCGTACCTCAATTCAGGCTGCTTGCCTTTTGGGTGTTATGCCGTCTTCCATAATTTGAGTTGATCTACCCCCCCCCCCCCCTTCGTGGTATGATGTTTTTGCATGCATGCATCAATTTGTTATCACGATTTGTAATGTCATCTATTCTGTAAGAAACTGGAAATGAAAGAAAAAAATGTATATGTGAAATATTAAGTATGAACAAATGGCCTAACGAATACAGTAGTGATGTTGAATAACATAACAATGAGACGGTCATTTCAAGGGCTGAAGGAAAAGACCGAAGACTGACAATGGTAGGGTGTTTTCTTCATGGCATGCAACCAGCTTGACAGATACAGTGTAAAAAGAATATCACAAGCAATTGGGAGCACCCTCGCAAAGGTTTTGCATTCTTATTTCTGTACCTTATTTCCTTCAACCAGAATGTAGGTTCATTGTTACTAGAAGGCGTGATACATTGGAAACGTAACAATTTTAATCCTGCGTTTTGCTCAAAGGCATTGTCGAACAGCGTGGTGGTGTAATAAAACAATCAAACTTTGATATTGGAACTACATGCTAGTGTTTGAATGGACAGGTAAATGCCCTAGTACACAAAACCTTGGAAAGTTATCTTGTCATTGGCATTATGGGTACAATTTAATACAAAATGGGTACAATTTAATACCACACGTGAGCTAAACAGAATCATGAAGTCAACTCTTAAGTGTAACTCGAGATGTGCTACACAGCTAAGGGTGGAAATGGGCATGGCCAAATCTAATCATAATGGATTTTCACTTTTTAACAGCAATTAAAGCTCAGTAACATGATTGGAAGAAATAAAAATGCTTTTAGAACCAAGCTGGTTGAAAGATAAACAAAATGTACACCAGCTGGAGTGGATCTCCTGGCTGGAAGAACTTGTCTTGAGTTTGCTTACTTTAGGGGAATCAAGCATGAACGGGCCAGCATTTTAATTTCATCGGGGCACGATAGAGTTAATCCCCATAGAAGGCTACACTACAAATTGTCTGTTACAAGGCATACTGATGGACATTATCAAACAAATGAGTCAAGTTTGGACTACAAAATTTTCACATTAGAATCCCTGTGTAGTTTACTTGATTCTAGAATAGTTTTAACCCCAAGTTGAGGACTACTCCCAATCATGTCTTTACCTTTAATATTGTTAGAAAGTGCTATATTTTCACAGTTTCATTTTTATACCTTATCACAGAAACTGATAGTATGGTGCCTATATTGCTCACATGTGTTATAAAACAATTGCAAACATTGTTAAATGATGTTTTTAATCCTGAATTGCTCAAATAAGAACCATGCATCAAGATGAATGTTGGAATATCAGACTATGTATTCTAGAACTAACAACTACAAACGAATTCGAACAAAGCCGTATATCTTAAATTTTGAATATCTTGAATTTTAAACTCGGTAGTAAAATGGATTTTTTTCTACCAAATGTTCAAATCAATTCTCCATAAAAGATACAACTTTACTCGTATAGCAATATAAAACTTGCCCATTCCAGTGTTGTCTTTGAACTAATAGAATTACAGAAAAATACTCTTATTGTCGAAGAATATCGAAGTTGATACTAAAAAAATAGGCAATATATAGAATTTTTCTCATAACATAGCTCAATCAATACTTAGCTGGAAGAAAAGAAATAGAAACAACATTTAGAAGTTTTCTTCACAATTTGTTATGTATTATAACTAATTTTACTTTCCTTCATTTCATTCTATCTAGTTTGTCAATTATATTCCCCATGCCGAAACAACGGAACGTGTGTACCCGGCAGTTTCTCCGTTGGGAATACTAATACCAGCATGCCTACCAATACCAGCGGCCCTGCCGACATGAGCGCCCTCCCTTTCATGTGCCAATGTCCACCGGGATTCGGGGGCATGTACTGTGAATACGGTAGGTGTGCAAATTCCACTCAGTATTTAAACCGTTGGAGACTAAGTACGAGTTATCTCGTGTTGGGGTGTATGGAAAATGTGTGTTATAAGAAAATTAAGTCGTCTCCAATGGGTTAAAGGTTAGTGCCATGATTGGGAACACTTGAAAATGCCTCAAGAACCAAAATGAGTTGAAATATATACCAACTATACACCAGCTGGAGTGGATCTCCCAGGTGGAAGGATTTGTCTGTAATTTGTTTACTTAAGAAGAATCAAGCATAAACATAGGAGTATCTTATTTTTTTCCGGGGACGATAAAAATAAGTCCCATAGAGAGCCACACAGTAGGTTTCCGTGCTACGAGTGATGTTGACATTGTTTATTTTAGAATGACTATGAGTCAACGTTTGACTACAAGATTTTCACAGGAGAATCCTTGCATAGTTTACTTGATTCTAGAGTAGTTTCAGCCCAAGTTGAGGACTACCCCCAATCATGTCATTTACCTTTAAAAAAGGACTAATAAAACTCCTGCATTTTATTGTTATCAGTGAGTTCAATATGAAGACGAGTACTAACCCATTTCGTGTTGAGTATTACCATTGAGTATCGTACTGTGTAACTTCATTCATTTTGCTAATGTTCTCAGGCACGTATCCATGGTGGGCACAAGAGAGGAGGCACGTGTTTCCCCCTCTCCCCCACCCCCCCCCCACCCCCACTTCAAAGTTTGTTTAGAAATTTCATTCTCATGATAAAAAAAATACAACTTATCTCAAAAAGTTATTTTGCGTCTTAGCCATATAGGTAAAGGTTTATCAAAGGGAAGGGAGACCCCCCCCCCCCACTAAGAATCCTCCCCCAGGACAATAATCAGTTAGATCCTTCTGCGAAACATCAAGCACAGACTACCGAATGTTACGCATGCAAAAGAGATGGACTGGCCTGAATACTTACGTGTAACATCTGAGTAGATCCTTGAATCCAAACAAATGTTCTGTAAAGGTTGATGTGTATTAATATACAAATATGTACTGATACGAGAGTCTCTAGTTGAAACTATGACAAGCCCGAGGTTACATGGATTGTACTATTTTTCCTGAGGGGCGCAGTTAACAGTTCCAAACAGAGACTCTCAGGACAGGACATATTTGTTTAAAATCCGTCATTGAATTAACTGGGAATTTACACAAAGTGAAAAAAAGGGTAAAGGAAATTTACTTACGGAACCCCTACGAGTACGTGTGTGTTGCACGGCATACAGGTACGCGATATTTTTATTTGCGGTACATATAGGGTTACAATGCCATAAACGTATACTCTAGTTAGTTGAGTACCAATTTCAAAAACATATAAATCACTAATTTAATCCTCATTCTTATTTTAATTATAATCCTAACTCAAATTCGACGAACTTAACCCAGCGTTAATTTTAAACTTTAGCTGCTATACTTCCATACGAGTGTAGCACGCTATAATGTCTTTCACGCGCACGGAAAAATAGCATACGGTACATGTGTTTGTACACACGATTTATCCGGCTTTCGAATTTACTATCCAATGCTTTGAATGAACTACCCCATGCCTGTCAAGTACTATCCCATGGTTATAAAGTACTGTCTCCCAGATTCACAGAATAGTGTGTTTATTTCAGAATTCAAGAAACTTACAATGAGGGATATAATTAATCGTAATTTCATTGGTTTAGAACCAGAATAGCACCATTGCTTTGTAGTTTGTACAGCAATAGCACCCTTCTGATTCTATACCGGAGATTTGTTAAATAAACCATGGGTAGTTTTTTTTTCTTGCACTGAAGGGGTAATATTTCCTTCTTAGGGGAGGGATTACATTTGTAGTTCAAACGATTATAATCATAATAAAAGTCCCACCTTGATGAAAATCCCGTGACAACACTGTGCCTAATTTCCATCCTGTTTACAGTCTCGATCTACATCAACATTTCTGCCTCAATATCCGGACCTACGACACCGTGTGCTGACAATGCAACAAGTTTCGTACAATACGTGGTGAGCAGATATTTGCGTCCAAGCTATCCTGTTAGCAATTACCAAACACTAGAAATAAAAAAACAAGTATCAAGTGACAAACAATTAAGTAACAATACAATGGGCATGTCGCATAAAACATTAATCAGAGAAATTTCTTTAAAGGCAAAGTTCATCCTGACGTCAAGTCGGTTTTAATGAAAGCAGAAAAATGAGAGAAACATACAAATGCAAGTTTGGCGAAAATCCACCAAAGAATAACAGAGTTATGAAGTTTCAAAGTTTTAAATTTGTGATATCACATGCGAGCACCTCCCCATATGCCATGTGATAGAAATATTCTAAACTGCCGTTTTCTCAGAAATTTCAAAATTATTTTACGTGTGCTTTCAATATAATTATATTATCAGAGACATTATTTCATACAGACTTTTATGGAAAAAAAATTCTATTATCATTAAACTATTAAAAATGTCAATTTATGAAAGTTTTATAACATGGCATATGGGGAGATGCTCGCATGTGACGTCACAAATTTAAAACTTTGAAACTTCAAAACTCTGTTTTTCTTTGGTGGATTTTCGCCAAACTTTTATTAATATGTTTCTTTCATTTTTCTGCTTTTATTGAAGCCAACTTGATGTCAGGGTGAATCTTACCTTTAATGAAACTGTGGTTAGCATGATTATACCATTGATTTTAACATATTGCAAACTTTTATACAACAGGTCCAGTATCTTCTTTGTTAATTTCACTTTTATTCTGACTAATTAATTCACTGTGCATGCGTGTGTGTGTGTTTTTGTGTGTGTTTGTGTTTGTGTGTGTTTTTGTGTTTGTGTGTGTCTGTGTGTGTTTTTGTGTTTGTGTGTGTCTGTGTCTGTGAATATTTACACGGTATATGCGATTTCTAAATAAATCATGCACATGACAAATCATATTAAAACAATTTTTTTCCAGTTACTTTTAAAGCCTTAGTTTAACATTGTCTTTGATAAGGTTTAAAAATGAAGCACTAAAAAACATTAAACTTCAAAGTGATCATTCTGTGCTTTAAAAGAGTGAAAATCCAGTATGACCTTCTCGTGACCTTGTCTATTTCCTCCCATGGACTTCTGTTTTACAGGTTTGACTAATTTACACTCGGGAGAAGTACTAATTTGTTTATCCATGCATACCATGCCTTTTGTATGTTGGGAAGTTTATTTGTCCATTTTAAGCACTATTATATAGCTCAGATATCAAAGTTTGACAGTTTTTTTTAACTGAATTCCACAATGTTAGCCTTTATCTTCAACTATTCTCTGCTGTATTTTTTTTACTCTATAATTACAGATAAGGCAGGATTTCATGAATATTTCTACCGCGCTGCCTCTCTTGATAGGTGATATCAAAGTCTTACAGCAAAGGTAATATTCCGTTTTCGAATCTCTTTATGTTTTGAGTGTGATCAGTTAATGTCACGGACAGACATTTTAAAAAATGACCATTATTGAAAGCCTAAGGAAAGTTTTAGCATTATTCAGTACATCTACTGATAGCCTCTACAATAAATCATACAGCAACCCTTCATATCTTGTCATTTTTTCCTTAGGCCTTCAGTAATGGTCATTTTTTGAAAGTGTCCGTCCGTGACATTAACTGATCACACTCTTTTCCGTTGCCTTTGGATGTAGGATTACTTGTGAAATCACATTACTGTATACTGTAAGCTTATATATATATATATATATATATATATATATATAAACTAATAA
>JZLH01S0636411.1:12051-31794 GCA_001188425.1 Eucidaris tribuloides | reverse complement strand
ACANACACACACAACACACACACACACATACACACACACACACACACACACACACACACACACACACACACACACACACACACACACACACACACACACACACACACACACACACACACACACACACACACACACACACACACACACACACACACACACACACACATACACACACACATACATTCAATCACAACACATACAGTGATGAGGCAATCAGGTACGGAACACACAACTTTAAATTCAGTTATATGCAATAAAGATTTACTCAGTCTGTACATTGGCACATTAGTACATAACACAACCATTGCTGTATCAGTCAACACAGTTTTTGTTGTGACACAGCAGTAGGACATGAACGGTGTCAAATCTCTTTAACATTCATGTCCTTTCTGTCGGTCACATGATTGAAACATCAATTAAATGACATAAAATTTTCAGTAAAACTTACAATTACCATTACATAATGTGGTGCATTACAAAACATAAGCCTCATGATTGTTGTGGCTAAATTGTGCAAATATTTAAAAGGTTAAAAACGTTTAACAAATGACTTCTTGCTCTCCATAACAGTTCAACAACAAGAACTGGTAAATTGAAAAAAAAATCATGATCTTGAAGTGAATCGATGGGATTTATCCAAACCATAACACATACTAACATATTTAAAACAGTGCAAATCCACAAGAATGCTTCATATGGGCAATGAAGGCATTTCCAGCGATAATTTGATAGAACTTTTCAAATTCTTTGACAAATACACATGTACATGTATATTACAAAGAATTGCATATTTGCATGTGCAACAATAGTCTGAATATCAAACTTGCTCACGGGTGTAAATACTTTGACAGTGAACATTTAATAAACACACATGGAATGTCAGAATAAACATCTTCTGCCTGCAAAGTTACAATCCTGCGGTCTCTCTTAGCTAGAAACAATAACAAATTCCAAGCATGACACTATGAGTGAAGGAATGACATGCACATCACCCAATATGTTGATGCAGCTAAAACATGTTGTGTCTTTGGGAAAGCCATAAATCCATGCTATGCTTTTGGTGGATCTGGTGGGGACTGGAGAGAAGGCAATCCACTGTGTTTAGAGCCTGGACAAACATATCACTGTCAGGGTTGGCGATTTTTTTTTTATTTTTTTTTTTTTTTTTTTTTTTTTTTTATTTTTGGGCGGGGTATTGCGGTGATTTCAAATCAAGTTAAATCATGATTGAAATCAATACAGTAACATCAAATTTTTGCACTGAGTCACTGATTCCGTCGCCCTCCCCCCCGACCCCATAAAAAAAAATCATAGATTGATTTGATATCACACATTGGTTTAAAATTGCCGAACCTTGATCACTGAACTATTTGGGATGGGCACATGAAAGTAAGTCCATATATTTGTTAATTCTAGGCTAGTAGGCTTTCACTGATAATACTACTACATGTACTTCTACCACTATTACCAACACTGCTAATACTACTTCTTAAGGCCACCGCACAATACACGATTTTCCGTCGCACGACTGACCGATTTGGATCTGATATAAATCAGCGTATACAAAATATAAGTTTGTTTTTTAATTTCGGATCCAAGTCGGTCAGCCGTGCGACGGAAAGTCATGTAGTGTGTGGTGGCCTTAACATTACTATTACTACAGCCTGTACTACTTACTACAACTACTACTACTACTACTAAACTACTACAACTACTACTACTACTACAACTACTACAACTACTACAACTACTACTACTACTACTACTACTACTACTACTACTACTACTACATGTACTACTACTACTACTACTACTACTACTACTACTACTACTACTACTACTACTATTACTACTACTACTACTACTACAACTACTACTACTACTACTTCTGCTAGTCTGCTACCACAATTTCAAAGGGTGTTCATTTTTTTGTTATTATCTTGGCTTTGGAATATTGTTGAAATACATACTGTATTCAGCGGTCATTAGTGACATACATGTAGTAAATAAAATATACATGAAGTTTCTCCGAAACCTTGTTGGTAAATTGTTTGACGACCCTCTGCACCACCCCACTGCTTCAGCAATGACATGCATTCATCCAATGTCAATTGTTATCAAGAATAAAGGGGGCCCAAGGCCTAACAAGCACTGCATTCAAAAGTTTCTTCAGTTTCTGAAAGGAAGTCTCGCTTTCCCTTGCAATGTACTTAAGGTGGCTGAAAGCAATTGATTAACTCTCTATTTGCCACATTAACTTCAGGTTCAATTCAGGTTTTAAAAGCAGTTGTTCGGTTTGCACAATAGCCACACTTCTTTCATGCATAAAAGGTACAACTACAAATGACTTGCTGGTCCCATGAGAAGTGGTATTGTTATTGAGTGAAAGGATTTACAGAGATTAATAAATACCTACTCATTTCATTTGCTGAAATGTGCAAATTGGCAAAGGACGCATGGCGAGAGTTAAACACTTGCACACAATGGCTTTGACTGTAGCCTAGGGGCACACAGCACCTCACTCCAGTGTACATGTACATGGGCCTTAAATGGAAAAAAGCCTAGTTACATTAATAGAGAGCTATTCAATCAAATAAAACTCAGTTGGGGAGGGGAGTACAAATAATTTGCCTCTTGTTTGTGCACCTGATCATGAAATTACATATAAAACAAGCATTCCTTAAGTTACAGGAAGTATTGAGAAACAGCTTTAAGGGACAAAGTTAAATGACCTTTGACCTTGACCTCAACATTTTACCCCTTTGACTCTACCAAATCATGAACTTTGTCATGGCACCTATTCGCCAAATCATATTGAAAATGAGCTTTCCTATTAGTGGAGTTATCGCTTATAGGCAGAAATTACTAAGATTTGCGTGTTTCATTAAATAGAAAATGCTGACCCATTTTCTTTAATACTTACACAAATACTGTAAATGCTGCAAGGGTACAAGTACATTTCATATTACATAGCAGCCATACAAAGGTGTACATGCTAGAATGAATTTTATAAACAACAGCTCTAGACATACCTTTCCTGAATAACTACTACTGGGCTCAGTTGTAATGAAATTATGTAGTACATACAGGTGTATTTTCCACTTCCACCATTTCAAGGCAAATTCAAAACAAAAGTGGCAGTAAAATCCAAACTTATTATTAAACAGTAAACTTCAGCTCATTCATCAGTAGACTTCAGCATATTCACTGCCAGTACAGTGAGACTGAAGATTAATAATGCATGCAGACTGAATAGTATCTCTTTCTTGATGTATGTAACTCTGAACGTTTCTTATAAAAATAAATTTGAACCATCCACAAATATAAACACTCCTATGACAGCTGTCCGATTTCAGCAATTCAATGTGTGCAGGTCTCCTACATAATTGTTCAGTGAAAGTTCAGTTTCCACGCACAGGGAAACTTTCATCAGTGATCAGTCATATGCACTTATGCTGACTTTGTACGATGCATATGTAAAACACTGAACATGGTCCAACATTGTCCACGCTGTGAATAATCGTTGGATAACTGCTTGCTACCACTTTTCCTTGCTTGAGTTGACCATCTTGTCTGTTAGAATGTACCGAAGTACAAGAGTTTGTACACAGTGACTCCCTCATTTCACACAACAAACTTAACTGTGACATAGACACGCATTTAAAATCATTGTCACAAATGGCACAAGAACACACCAATCCTATACTCTCCACTTGTACAGTTTTGTCCTCATCAAGAGCCGATGTACAAGTACTGTATGACTCCCTCCAATACACTGGAAAAGGTCTCTGCATGACCAGTGTACACGCTTTAGAAAATGAGAACTCAACAATGCCATCACTATTGCAAACAGGTGTCTCATGAGCATCTCCTTGGCAATAATGTTCCTCCGCGTCATACACCTTGCAAATTCCAATATGGACATATTTTATGTACCTGTATTTATGATACACATTTCTTAACTCTTACCCCGCAAACTTCGCACTCATGCACTCTTGGTGCCGCACGAACTTGCATTTCATGCTCAAACGTTAGAGGCTATTGAGCAATCCTTGTAAAAGAATTCAGCATACAGGGGTTCACGGCCCAGCGCACAAACAGTTAACTATACCTGCACGTTTGACCACATCCGAAGCAAATACCAGAACACAATCAAAGTATTTCATGATCTATTGCAGCAGTTGCGTCATTGACGGCTCCGGTACATTGGTCACTTGCGGTCCTGCCGGTCCACTCATTGTGTGGCTACCATCACTTATATTTTGCGGGAAGTTTGGCGGTCTAAACTCTCCGTACGCCTGCGCCACGCGCAGACCCTCGTCCATCAGCATGTGCTGCATCATGAGTCTTTGGGCTTTGTATGCCGCCCTCTTTGGTAGACCAGTATGCGACAAGTCATTGGAGTCCGTCTGGTCCTCGGGAATTTCCACCTGGCCGGGGTTTTGCTGATAATGTCCATTACTCATGGCACTCCTTTGGTCATTAGAGTTATAATGCTGGTTGTTGGTGTGATTTTCATGGTGTCCCGAAGACCTACTGACCTGATCATTGGTGTGGTTGTAGTGTTGCTGATTTTGGGAGTGGTTCAGGGAGTTATTGGCCTGCCCATACTGGTCGTGGTGAGAGGAAGGTGATGACGGCCTCAGATCTGTCAAAGTGGGTCAAAGACAAAGACCTGTGTTTGCTGTAAATTACAGAATTCGTGAAACCCAACAGCTGAAGTTTAATAATAATAATAACATAACACGTTTTGACATTTAAACATTTATTCAAGTGCACTTGCACTGTTTCACTGTAGGCGTAATAATTTACAATAGATGTGAAGCATAACTGAAGTGCATGCATACCAAACAAATACTAATACTAAATACATCCAAACAGCAGAAAATCACGAAATCGTAATTCAAAATGCAGTATCAAGATGCTGCTTCACTATTCTATAAAGTCTAGGGAATTTTGCTGCACTGGTACTGAGAGGGTTACATGATAAGAATACATGTGAAAACATTGTTTTACACTAGTAAAATAAATGTGAAACGTACTGCCCATGTATGCATAGCTAACTTAATTCTTGAAAGCTTTGAATCCCCTTTTCCTCTCTCTGATTATTATTTTTTTAATAAATAATATTTTACATGGACAAATGAGTTAAAACACTGTGCAATAAGACTTTGCAGGGTTCACTGGAAGTTGTTTGTTACACACAAAGGAACTAAAAGTGTATGTTGTCTGCAGCAACACATAGTATATTTATACAAATTGCTTTCCACTTTCTGACAACCAATTTCTTTAAATGACATTTCATTTCCTCCTTTAGTGTTAAAGGAGTAAACTGTAAATATAAGGTGTTTTATTTCAAATGTATCATGATGGTGATTTTCAACAAAACACACAGATCTAGTATCTATATTTTTGTATCCCATCCCTTTCCAAAAAAAGTTGGTGACATGAATCCTAAAATAAGTTTACATCACTGACTTTTAATACAGTATGCAACAAATATCAATAATCATGGAAATCCAATGCTGCTATTTAATACTTACCAGCATGTGGGTGGTGTTGTGGCTGAGGTGGCTGCTGCTGCTGTTGTTGTTGTTGCTGCTGTTGTTGTTGCTGTTGTTGTTGATGTTGATCATCATGTAGGAGACTATTACTCCCATCATGCAACAGGTCTTCTTCATCTCCGTCTTCTCTTCCTTCAGCTTTGGCTTTTGCCACATAATATCTGCAAAAGTGGACAGAGAGAGACTAATTAAATACACTTATACAAACAGATAAGCCAGTACTGTCACAACGACGCATAATGTCAGGATTTTGTCCAAAAATTGGGGCATTATGTGTTCAAAATCCAGCGCCCAACCAAAGCATAATGTCACTACGGATTTCTTACATATAACATAACAGCACATAATGTCATAATCTCTGTATTACTAATTTAGATGCATCTAGACTGGAAATTTATATTATGTGAATAATTTACAAGCATCTTCAACAGAAGGTAACATCACATCAAACTAAAATATGAAACATCTTGAATGGACGCAAGTATGTCATAAACTGTGAACTTCTGAAATATCTTAATCCTTCAGTAACTAATGAGCATGGACTGTGTAATACCAGTGACCTGTCCCCGAGTTACTGATAAAGCATCCTAATCCTATCTGGATTATCAGCCAATAATCACTGCAAGAAGCTTTGATATTGAGATGTTTTGAGATAATGCATAGGAAATCTGTTGGAACATTATGCATCACAAGTTTTGACATTTTGTGTGAGAAAAACACCCTGTGACATTATGTGCTGGATGGTCAATGAATAATGTCCGAATTTTAGGACATTGTGTGTCGTTGTGACATTACCGGTTGTAATATGGTTGTTGCTGCTGTTGATGATGTTGCTGTTGTTGTTGTTGCTGTTGTTGTGGCTGCTGCTGTTGTTGTTGTTGCTCGTCATGCAGGAGACTACTACTCCCATCATGCAACAAGTCTTCTTCATGCCCATCACCTCCTCCTTCACCTTTGTCTTTATCCTCATATCTGCAACAAGTCACAAACAGACATAAACAGACTGACAAAACAAACAGACAAATACAATGTATCATGACCAGTGCACCACCACAAAGGAAGTGATAGCAATATTTGAATCCTTTCCTCGGAAATAAATAAATTTTGCCAAATTTTGAAATCTATAGGGACCCTATCTGTTACTTGTTACAGCAAACATGTTAAATGAAGTTTTGCTTCAAGTCTGTTTGGTAAGCTGTGAGTACCATTGTGACATTTACTGTCAGCAAACTTGTAAAATATCACTAAATGTGAATTATATTTCTTGTTAATAATATACAAATATATACTGATACGAGAGTCTCTGGTTGAAACTATGACGAGCCCGAGGTTACGTGGACTGTACTATTTTCCCGAGGGGCACAGCCCCGAGGGAAAATAGTTAACAGTCAACGTAACCGAGGGTGCCATAGTTTCAAACAGAGACTCTCAGGATAGGATATATTTGTTTTATATCCGTCATCGAATTAACCGGGAAACTACACAAAGAAAAAAAAAGGAAAATGAAATGTGCTTATGGTAACCCCTACGAGTAATTGTGTGTCGCACGGCATACAGGTGCGCGATATTTTTACTTGCAGTACGGATAGGGATACAATTCCATTAACGTATACGTACTCTAGTTAGTCGAGTACCAATTTCATAAACCTATAAAACACTAATTTGATCCTCATTCTTATTTTAACTATGATCCTAACTCAAACTCGACGAATTTAACCCAGTGTTAATCTTAAACTTTGCCAGACTTTCATACGGGTGTAGCACGCATAATGTCTTTCACTCGCACGGAAGAAAATAGCGTACGGTACATGTGTTTTGTACACATGATTTATTCGGCTCTTTAAGCTCAAATCGCGATCCCGCTGTTGGGTACTAGTCGGTCGCGGGTGGGGCAAATAGTATAGCGCCCTCATTGTTGAGAGATTAATGTACTATGGGACTCGATAAGAGTCTCATAGTACTTTACTATTGTCCTCTCCGAAAGTTATAGTACTTTCAGAACTAGACTCACAGAATAGTGTCTTTATATTTTATCATGTGACATACTTTTGACCAACCAGAATTCAAGAAACTTACAATGAGGGATATAATATTGTATATGATCTTGCTGGCAAATGTGCAAAAGATGCAATAAAATATTCAAATGCTATAATAAATACCTTCATCAGGTTTTTTTTATGTACAAAAACTTGGTATGCATCCCCCATCATAAATGTTCTTGTGACAACATTGATGCCATAATATAACTGTTCGTCCATGTATTATGGATCCAGTTTTTAAAGATAGAGTTAAGATTTAGCTGTTCATACAGCTTTGTCATCGATCTTTCAAACATCAGGAAAAGAGATGAAGCCTACATATACATGTAACAAACATTGTTTTGATTTGATTATACCAAGGCTCCACACTAACATTTTTGGCTGGTTGCCCGATCGGGCAAACAAACTTTTTGTTTTCACTTATTTACTTGCCCGAACAAAATTTCTACTTGCCCAAACTTATTTTTTTTAGGCCTAATTGTGTTACTTTAGAGACTGTGCCCTTTTTGAAAGTGTTTAAAAGATTCTACATAGTTGGAAGTTACACAAAATTGAAATGGAACTGAAAAAAAAGTCTTTAATACTCTCTTGATTTTAGAGTTCAAAATTTTTACTTGCCCACTTGGGCAAGTAAAATCAATTTCTATAAGTTTTTAATTGCCCAGAAGCAAAATTTACTTGCCCCGGGCAAGCAGGCAAGTGCTAGTGTCGAGCCCTGGTTATACTATGATCTTTTAAATAATTTGTGAGCAGATATCACTATGTAGAGTGTACATTACCTATGTCAAAAGGTCTATGCCTGACCCCCTCCCCCCACTCCGCACAATGTTTTTGCTTGTTTTAACCGGGTGCTTCCAGGATTTTGTAATTCCCATAAACTTAAGTAACACAGGGTGCATCTGGTCCCAGTAGCCAATGGGTTAATGTCTTTAATTGAAGTGAAACAGATGTGTCACATCTCGAGTCTCACCTATCAGATCTCTTCTGCTTCTTAATCAAATCCGTTTGTTCCGTCATATACGCCAGCTGCTGCGTTGTGAGTTTTTCCAGCTCTATCTGAAGATCGTAGACCTTCTGTAGATTGTCCTCAGCCTTGGAGATAGCTATCTTGGCCTTGAGGTCGTACTGCTGCTGCTTGATGTTGTTGAGGAGGGTGGAGATCTCATTCATCCTTTCCTGAGGAGCAACGCAAACAGACACCTAATATCACACTAACAGTAGTAAAGTCACCCAGGATGACTTTGCATGGTACATGGTTGGTATATAATAAAAATATTTATTAAGCGCAGTAACTACATGTATATATTCTGCTGCACTGCAAGAGCTCCTACACGCTATTACTGCACAATACTACATTACAAATAATTACAATTTAATACAATATTCAGAGAGAGTAGTTCCACCCATTAAAATTCTGAGATCCACCTGGGTGAGGCCCGGTGCCCTCTTGCTGCTCCGCTCACTGACAATTCGGGAGACACGCCCATTCAGAACACAATTTACAGGAGCTCTAGCATTGAGAGAACATGTACTATGTTTTTTTTTCTCTGGAGCTTCTGGCATTAAAGCCACTGGCTAACATTTACCATGTGCAGTTAAAAAAAATCTAAGCTACATGATTCCCCATGCTACCAGTGTCTTTGATAAGGTCTACAAATAAAGCCCTGAAAAATTTTTATTTCAAAATGATTATTTAGTGCCTTAAAAAGGTGAAATCGTAAGTTGACCAGATTCACCTGTCCATTTCCTCCCATAGACTTACTGTGTGTAGATCTACGCTATTTTCTACTCGCCCGAGTATTAATTGTTTATTCATTCATATCTTGCCAGTGGCAGCATAACTTTCCAAACTTTTGTATTCTAGGGTGTTTATTTGTCCATTCAAACACTACTATGTAGCTCAGATATCAAAGTTTGACAATTTTTTAAATTGAAGCTCCACAATGTTAGCCTATCACTTTAAATCACACTATATC
This sequence comes from Eucidaris tribuloides, assembly GCA_001188425.1. Taxonomy (NCBI): domain Eukaryota; kingdom Metazoa; phylum Echinodermata; class Echinoidea; order Cidaroida; family Cidaridae; genus Eucidaris; species Eucidaris tribuloides. The sequence continues at coordinate 22,215 of JZLH01S0636411.1, read as the reverse complement.
AGAGGCCAAATAAAACCTTGACATGATTGCTGTATGATTATAAGTATTATACCAAAACCAAGGAATGGAAGATGTTCAGTTTTTCAATTTTATCTACTCTTGTTCAGGCGCCTGAAAATTACTCTGAGTAAAGAATATGTTTGTACTGAATTGTACAGTGTACATTTTATTAACAAATTTGAGTATGATATCAAAAAGGGGAAAGGGGTAAAAGAAACCTGTTGAGATATCTACAGATTCCTAATCTCGGTAGACCTTGTAGATTTGTAGGTATCTATAATCTTACTCCTCGTAGTAAGTAGAATACAACTCTGAAGCAAGAATGGTTTTAAAACAGTAAACACCTTGAATACACAGCAGGAGCAATTCTGTCCTATGTCAGCAAAGGAAACAAGTGAAAAATCACTCAAATTTGACCTTCTAAGCATATTGTACCTTCAAGTAATATTTGGAGGAGAAATAAATTTTCTATTGAAATGAATGCTGTGAAATTGCATTCATACCAAAGTAATTGACAAACACAATATGGTCATTCATGAGAAATGACACTTCGTACTTTCATGAATCAATGTGATTGGGGATATAGTCAAAAGCTACATGTATGTATTATATTCAGGACAGAACAAACTGTGAACGGTATGTTCTTTGGGTTTATAGTTTATCTCACCTCTCGTCTTATCTTCATGATCTCTGCTTGTACTGTTCTAGGATTGGGAGACAGGTCCACCTCATTGCTGACTTTGACTCGTTTACTTTTGGATCCACTTTTTGGTGTCCCTTTGGATTTTGAAGACCTGAAATGTAACATCAGATTATAATGTAAGTCAGTCTACAGAATTCTAACAGAAATCTCAACTATCATTATAGTCAGTCTAAGATGAAACTAGCAGACAGCTTTTTCTAGATTCAAATATATCTAATGCTTTACACTGAAATAAATCCTCGCGCGCCCTCTTGGTCATGATATATGAAAAAGTCTGAAAGACAACGACAATAGCCCAAAATTTCCTCTAACTACAATTGAAAACCAGGAGTGGTTGTTCACAGGAGGGGGGGGTGCGGGTCAGGGGTAAAATCCCCCCTATGTTTTCAAAGTATAAATGAAAATTAGTTTCCGTAGTACATGATCCCTCACCCCCCCCCGCCCAAAAAAAAAAAAAAAAAAATAAAAAAAAACCAAAGATTTTACTGTTCTGTCGTAGCGCAGATTATCTGCCTCCGCTGTGATTTAAAAAATTTTGTTTTTAAAAATTATCAAATGTCATTTTTAAGCAATTTTCAGAAGGATTGACATTGTTTTCTGATGTCGGGCATGATAATACTATTCTTTGTGAAAGATGAATAAAAAATTTCTCTGATTGACCAAAATTTTACTTGGGCCTTAATACCAGACATGTATATCAACTTGATGGACATGGGATTCCATATCTTCTTCTTCCTAGGCATACTGTACATACATGTACATGTATCTGGAGTTATCATTTTGGCCCAATGGAGCAAAATACATGTACATGTGGTATTGACAATGTGTGCATTACATTTTCACTTATGCGAGTATGGCATTTGTTCAACCCAGCAACATGCTTGCACTGTCCATGTTTCACTGAAGTTTCCTATAGATCTGAAGGCAAACAACTTAACTACTGGATAGTAAATATTGAGATATTCACGCTGACTCTACCTTGAATGGCCATGCTTGTATTGATACCCACTGTCACGTACCACCTGCCTGGCCATGGGGAAAAGCTTCTCCCTCTGCAATATCAGGTGGGGGTCTATAGCACACAGCTGGGTGGCTGCCTCATTGACTGTTACCTGTATAGATGGAGGACAAAAATGGAAAAGATGTTTGATTGGGGTAAATTTTAAGGTACAAATTCAGCACGTAGCATATTTGAAAATCAAGATGATCATGCAAAATTGAGACCTTTTGTAAATTTACATAAAGTACATCTCCATCTTGGAGCTTTTTGGTGGTCAAGGTGGGTGTATACAGTCCCTGGATATTTCTGAATAGTTTAGTTTTTAGAAGGTAAAACTCAAATTATCAGGTATATCACCATAAATAGTGCTGCATCACCCAACTTTGAGATTGCAATTGCTTAGTCACATGTTTAATATCAAACTGATCATGAGTCAAAGATTAAAAAAAAACAAAAACTATGGAATTACTATTCACCTCGTGCATTGTCAGAGGTTTCTCCAGTTTTCGTTTGGAATCAAATCTGCCGTAGATGCTGGCCCATTTGCCGATCTCGTCTATTCGGTTCGGGTTATCCGGACTCATGCCCAGAATGTACTCCACCTCTCTCGTTATCTTCTTGTTTGCTGGTAATGGGGAGAGTCCCTCATTACGGATCAGCTGCTCGGCTGCCAGGCGGATGTTGTTTACCGTCTCCCTGTTCAGGATGGGATTATCAATGTGACCAATGGGAGCTGAATTGAAGGCTGCCTGCGAGGGATGTGACATGGTTCCCGCCGGCCTGTATGTCGGCGTGTTAATCTGCTGAGAAGTACTGGGTGATGACCTGGTCTGGGTGTTAGTCGTTGGTGGACGATTTGGTGAGGATGACGACACAGGTGTGTTTGGATGCTGCCATCTGTTGGCAGGGTGGTGTACATTCTGCATACTGCCATGTGGTTGTAGATTGACGGCCAGAGGGATGTCCATGTTAGTCAGAGATGTGTGGTGAGACTGCTGTGATGCCAATGGCTCCTGAAAATTAGGAGAGAGGTAAGAAAAAAAGGAATAGATAAATAAACAAATAGGATAGGCCTAACCTTACAAATGTATGACTCAGGTACAGTCTGGTATTGGAGTAATGAAAACCATTATTCTGAGATACTCGTCATTCACTTTCTGTCACAGATCTGGAGCATTCTTTTTCAAATGTACATGAAAAACAATTGTTTAATTTAATTGATGTTTGAATTCAACGTACACAGAACATTTAGCCCATCCCTCCTTGAAAAAATGTAGATGTATTAGTTTTTCAATTTAAAAACTTAGTCACATTATGATACAAACCTATTATGCAATTAGTGATGTAAAGTTCTGGATATAAATTTTGGCATTCATGACATTGTTAGAAAATGTTAGACAATAGTACTGTGACAGATTTCATTTTTTTTAGTATTAAAAAATAAATCAGTCCATTTCCACTTCCATGTCACTGATACAACAGTTTTGCAAAAATTTCCTTTTCCTTTTTATATTTCTTTTATATATCGGACATTTTCCAATTAAAAATCCATGCCATCACTTTATTACCTGAAAGGCTCCTGGATTAGCAACCCACTCTTGCAAAGCTTTCTGAAGTCTGCGAACATGAAGCGGCTTACTTCCCATGCCAACTAACGACATGATCTCCAGGAACTCATCTTCTCCAGCCTCACAAAGTTGTTGAACGTCGTCTCCGCCCTGATGGATGAAATTAGAGTAGTACGGAAGCAGATTGGCTCTTTCCAGGACTCGATACAGTTGAAGTTCACTCATGGTTTGTGGGTTTATGGATCTCCTGCTCTCGGCCATCTCTAGATCTGTGAATGACATAGTGAGTAAATTTATCCCATTGGCTACGGGAACCAGATGTGCCTTGTGTTAACTCTATGGGAATCACAAAATCTTGGTGGCAACAGGTTAAAGGGCATTAACATGAGAAGTCAAAAATACCTTACGAACCAAACTGGTTGAAAATGCACAGCTGGATAGCCTGGATTGTATCTCATGGTTGAAATTTTTGTCTTCAATTTGTTAACTTGTGGAGAAACAATGAAACATTCATTCATTTACCAATATTGAAGTAATCTGGTGCCCTGATAGAAAATGATCCCATACAAAGCTATACACAACAAATTCTCATGTCACAAAGAGAACTGATGGTGATGGTTTAGTTTAAAAAGTATTGAACATTTATAGACCATGAAAATTAGACAACAGAAGCCTTGAATAGAGTTCCAGTACTTGATTCTACAGTAGGTTTATACCAAAGTATGGACTTCTTTTAATCTTGCTTTTTCCTTTATGTAGCTGATGCAGTCCTTTAATTTTTATGCATTTGAATGTATAGATTCTGATTCTTTTTAACTTTGAAACTGCTTCACTATTTACACTAAATTTAAAACCAAGCAAGGACAATGAATTTGAGTTTGGTAGGCATTCTTAAATAGACCCAAAATACATCTTGGAACTATAATATTTAATGAAATAAAATTCCTATAGTGGGCCTATAAAAAGAAACCAAAAATGCTGAAATTAAAATGACAAGTTCATGACCCATACACGCATGGCCATGGGCATAGCCAATGGGGGAAGTGGAGAAATGGGGTTGGGGAGGGGAGAAAGTGGGGAAGGGGGGGGAGTGAGGGCGATCCCCAGGCCCCACCCGAAATTCTCAATCCCATTTTCCCCTCGGATTTTAGATTGATTTTGACATACATGTACCTGTTGCTTCATTCAGTAAATGAGGGTCTTGCCCCCCCCCCCCCAAAAAAAAAGTCCTGCATGCCCATGGGCTTGGACCCATGAAAATGGAACCCATTTTGCCATAAAAACCACTTCACAATGGTAACTGATGACTTGGTTGGGGGTGGGGGAGGGGCTAGCATTTTTTCTCTAGTGTGTTTATTTTTTTCACTGGGACTCTGGGAGGAAAAAAGACTCAACTTTTTCTCTGCCCTCCACAGGATGACAATGTTGCCCCTGGCCCTAGGCCAGCCCAGGGCCTAAAGTCCCTGATTTTCATGCTCATAGCCCCAATTACCTCATTTTACCTCCATGCAGTACTGGCACACCCATGATATGGGAGCAAGACCCCCCCCCCCTTCCCAAAGGCAGGTGAAATCCAGGCAAGGGCTTGGCATTTGCTTATTCTACTTTCTAGCCATTGATCTAGTAATTGCAACTCCAAAACAGATAGATTCAACTTTCCAATATTTAAATCACACTTAAAAATAGCAATTTCATTAAAAAGGGGAAGAAGAAAAATAATTATTCCGTTAACTACCAAATTTAAAAGCACGGAAAATTGCAGGAATTTTACATCCCTTCATATTTGAAAACATGATGCACGGTGACTCTATACTAAGCGCCTTGATACAAGACTAATCACCGTTCCCGATCCCTCCACCATAATCACAGCGGCCTGTCCGTGCTGTGGTTATATCACGGAGCACAAATAAATCATTATAAATACAAGGACCCTAAATTCTCCCAATTTTACACAATTTGTTGAAGCTATAATCCTCAAACAATATATACTTTCACAAAATATGAGAAATAAAACTGTCTAATTATTTTAGTATATTTTTAATATATCACTTACATGTATCAGTGATGTGTGCGCGGAGTGTACATACTTGACACGACTTCGCCCACCCCCACCCCCATGAATCCATGACCGTGTTTCAAGCGCTGTTTATATTTACATTAACACAAATTATACTTACAGCGAAAGCGAAAATAACCGCTGACTTGTCTCCTTGTATTTAATCTCAATGTCTTCGGCCAAGCAGCTTCGTAAAATCTGACGATCAAAGGCAAAGTCAAGCGTTAGGTGTACGGTGGGGGCAAAACTACGCGGGTACCGCACCACCGCGCATGTATAACACTGCTTCAATACAGCCTTTGTTAGCGTGGACCGTGTCGTGTTACTGTGTGTAGGTATGGGACGTGGCGTTGCTTGTGTCACCCAGAGCTGTCGCGACCAATCCCTCTCCAATACTGCTAAATATCACAACGGAGTACTCGAAACATGTCCATACTCTTCCTTGTGCTTAAAGTGAACCACTACAACGCTTAAACATCGACATTGTCCGCAAAATATGACAAAAATATGGTAAAATGATGACTTCCTCACAAAGTCCCCACCCACGAAATCTGCTGTAAAAACGTGGGGGTTGCGCGCGTACGTAGGGTAGTGGGCTTTTACGTCATTAAACGTAGCAAAAGGAGTTGCAGTGATTGGCTATTCAATGACATGTGATAGGGATTTGGCGCCCCGTCACCTCTCCTGGGGGCACGGGTTGGGTGCACGGATAGTGACGTGGCTTGTAGACTAGACGCGACGGTCGGGGTTCACCAGGGTCATGAGACATACAGAAGCCATCGACGCAGCTCAGAGCGAATCAGTCACCCAAACATCTCGGGAAATATTTAAATAGGCCTACAAATGGGGTGGGGTGCGGAGGGAATGCTGAAAGTTTTGCCGCGAAACCCTCGCACCAGGTGGTGATCAATTTTCTTACAATAACTTGTAAATCTTAAGATTTGCATGCTCACGTCTCTGATAATGGTCTAGATTTAATATACAAAGTCAAAATGATAATGGGTTGTTCCTTTGTAAGCCGGAGTTTTTTTCCCTTGAGTAAAATCAAAGGTATATGCTAACCGAGTTTTCATATTTTACCATAGAAATTTGTCTGGTTAATGTTTCATACAATAAGCCCGCGATGGTCTCATTATACCGGATGTAAAAACAAATAAATACTTCAATGAATGAATAAATACATAATTGAATAAATATATAAATTAATCAATCAATCAACCCAGGAAAAGAATCAAATTAAAGCTTCTAGGAGAAGTTGGCCACCGGCAGAATGGGACATCGGTTGGGGTAAAGTGGGACGTTCTAATTCTGCGAGGTATAATCATGGTCTGACATGGACAAAACATCGGGGTGATACCGGTGAGACATGAGACTCCTTCGGGCCCGTGAGTGCAAAACTCCCGAGGACATTTTGTTCCACTTGAGGATTTAATTTATTACTTTACCCAAGCACTAAAACAAACGGAATTAAAGTGACACCTTATGTAATAATTTTGCAGATATGTGAAAAAAGCACAATTTATCCAGACACATTTATAGCAACTAGGATTTTCTGAAATGAATGTGAATGCCATTTTCAAGGTGGGATAGGACAATTGCTTTGTTGCTATCCAGAAAGTGGAAATCATGAAAGTTAATATTCAACGTCATGAATCTGTTTACCGAAATCCCAAAATCTGTTTGATTAGCAGTCAAGACATATTGCTGCTTGTATTGGAATATCTCTCAAGACTAGGAACGGCCGTTCTAATCGCTAATTATCTGTGGAGAGAAGCGGGTGCTCTAGTTCCATACAAATTTCAAAGTAACAGCATTTATTGTTTCATTTTTTTTTTTTTTTTTTTAGGGGGGGGGGGGTCTTACTAGTACGCTGCGTACCAAACTATGGTGGCATCCACCTAGAAGTTACCTGTTAAACCCTCTCCGTAAGCATTTGAGTGTAAAGATACGCGAACCTAAAGATGTACTTGTAGAATGATGGACCTTTAAGCAACAATTCATGAAGTATACCGTAATTAATGTAGATTTGTTATTTATGTATTTCGTAATCATATTTTGCATAATCATTTGTAACTTAAAAATAATGTCTAAATAAATAGAGTTTATAAAGCTCAGTTCTTGCATCAATTACAGCCTTATCATTGCTGAATTTCTTTCTTCACCTTCATTAAATAGCGCAGATTTTGTAATCGGTGTGTATTGATGATCATGTTTTCCTTTTTAAAGATACTTTTTCTGTAATCTTCATACTATGAGTAATAGTATTCATTAACATGTGAATAGTACCAAAACTTTAGTATGTATACGCTGTTTTAGCAAATCGTTTTCTGTCAAAATTCTATAGGTATAAAACGCTAAGATACTTACTTAGTTTTTTCCTATATTCATCTCGTCGTATCACGTTTTTAGGGGGAATGTTAGAAGGGCGGTGCCAGGGAAAAATCTTGGGGGTGGGGTGCGCGAAAAATCTGTCGGGGAAATTTTGGCCCCAATGTATTTCTTTTTTTACCTGCCAAATTATAAAGCCAAACCATCATCCGACTAAAGCGCGCGGGGGGGGGGGGGGGCTGACGACGACCCAACTATTTTTTTGCCGCGCCAAAATTACCAGCCAAACATCATCCGACCACGCGGGGGGGGGGGGGGCAGGGGGCGCGCGACCAAAAATTGACCGCAAAAATATTTACTGCCAAATGATAATAAGGGGCGAAAATCCCGTTTTTCATTACTTTGAAAAAAATAGCCCCCCCCCCCCCCCCGGTGACGCCGCCCCTGGAATGTTATACCATTCTGGCTGTTTGGATTAGCCATGATGGGCAGAGATGTATGTAACAGATCATTTAAACTACTTATTCTTGGTAATGTTTTAAAAATATGTTTTGAGCGGAGTATATCTCAAAAAGTGACATCACTCTACTGACGATTGTTCTTGAGCCGATTATTCAGAAGATTTGACCGATTTAAATTATACAGTGGCCAATGTAGTTGATTACCAACACGTTAGGCCTCATGCATGAAGAAGACTAAAAATAGACAGGTAGCATCGCCACACACACATACACCACACACACACACACACACACACACACACACACACACACACACACACACACACACACACACACACACACACACACACACACACACACACACACACACACACACACTCACACACACACACGCACACACGCACACACACATACACACATACACACACACATACACACGCACACACACGCACACACACACACACATACACCGTTTTATAGTGAAACCTCTCTATAATGGTCAGTCCCCCAAGGAAAACAAAAATTTGGCTTTTATAGACAGGTGGCTGCTATAAACAGGTTCTTTAATACATGAATTGTCTCCAGGGGAATCATTTTAGTGGCCACTATAGACAGGTTGGCTGTTATAAAGGTGGCCACTACATTCTAAATAATACGGATTTACAATAACCCCTGAACGACTGCGGTTAGGAAACAATCGATTTGTAGATTTCGATTGATATCTCAAAGATTTAAATTTTTAGCATTTGTGACTTGAACATGTTGAATATATAACGTTAAAGACCAAGTACAGTTTTGGTCGATCAGACAAATTTTTGGTCAATCTGTCAGTAAGTATTCTACTGTCACTCCAGACATCAGAAAACAACATCCTACCTACTGAAAATTGTTTATAGTGACAAATTATTATGTTTAAAATTAAAGGAGAGCATCTAGCGGTATATACTTATGAGAAATCTCCCCCCCCCCCCGAAATTTTACATTTTGAGTAATTTCTCAAAAGTGGGAAAGTTTCAGAGCGAGCAATTTTCAGGGTATTAATAGATCATATAAGTGCATCTAAAAAACACATAATTGCAAAGAATTTAATTTTTTACCATTTACCAAAACTAAACTTGGGCTTTAAGATTTAAATCTAAATCCAAAAATCGACTGGTCCCTAACCACAGCCAATCAGGATTTATTTTTAATCCTTGTAATTTAGAGTGTAAGACAGGTTTGATAGTCACTGTATATACATAAAAAAAATGATTTTGCTCATTACACCATACGTACTGTATAGTTATTTATTGAATTTTGTGCATAAACAAGTACAGAGAGTAGAATTTAAACGTTATTATGTACACCCGTCCGATGTTATTTCAGATTTCTTTATGTTATACAAACAGACAGAAATTGGCAAATATACATATTAATATTGGAATAGCATATGTACAACGGTTACACCACCTTATGCGTCACTAGGCAGTAATAATGAAAAATAAATGTGGAATGGTCCCACTATAAAGCATAGTCCTTGGAAACTGTGCCATTCAATCGTTATTTCATAAATTGATAATACCTGATTTATAAAGCAAAAAGAGCAGCCAATAAAACTTTAAAGCCACTGGCTAACATTGTGGAGCTTCAAGTAAAAAAATGGTAAAACTGTGATATGTGTGCTACATAGTAGTGTTCAAATGGACACATAAACACCCTAAAATACAAAAGTTTAGAAAGTTATGCAGCCACTGGCATGGTCAGATGGTATGGCATGAATAAGCAATTAGTACTCTGTACTCCACCCGACTATGAATTAGTCAGATCTACACACAGTAAGCAGGCGCGCCGGAACACTTTAAGTTTTGGAGGGGCAAAATCTCGATGGGGGCACATTTATGAAACAGTGTGAGATCTTCGGCGAGGGAGCGAAGCGACCGAGCGGGGAAAAGGGTGTGGGCAGGCGCGTTTCTAGAGCAGAAATTTTAGGGGGCTAGTGGGGTTTGACGGAAACATGCGAGGAAGCTTAGCGACCGAGCGGGGAAGGGTGTGGGAGGGGATACCCCTCC
>JZLH01S0636410.1:1392-12223 GCA_001188425.1 Eucidaris tribuloides | reverse complement strand
GCATTTTCAAGTGTTCCCAATGATGTCACTAACCTTTAACCTGTTGGCTACGGGAACCGGATGTGACCTATGTTAACTCTGTGGGATTTTCAGAATCTTGGAGGCAACAGGTTAACATTAAAGGTATTGGCTAACATTTACCACAGTTAAAAAAATCTGAGCCGCATGATTCCCCATGCTACCAGTGTCTTTGTTGAGGTCTAAAAATGAAGCCCTGAAAAAATTGTTTTTCAAAATGATTATTTAGTGCTTCAAAAAAGTGAAAATCGTAAGTTGACCAGATTCCCTTGCCCATTTCCTCCCATAGACATACTGTGTGTACACCTACATGTAGGCTATTAAAACTCGCCCTGAGTTTTAATTGTTTATTCATGCATAACTTGCAATTGGCAGTGTAACTTTCCAAACTTTTGCATTCTAGGGTGTTTATTTGTCCATATGAACACTACTATGTCCGCCATTTCATACTTGTGTCACGCGAGTCAGGCATGCTGTGTCTTACGAGTCACATGTCAGGGTATACATGTAGATGATTGATTTACTTGATCAAGTATTGGATTCGGCTCCAATAATATCTCGGTTTTGATCTATACCCTTGTTTGCGACTTGTGTGACATGAAACAAGCGTGACTCGTGTGACATTTACGTGGAATGGCTGATGTAGCTCAGATATCAAAGTTTGACAATTTTTTAAATTGAAGCTCCGCAATGTTAGCCTATCACTTTAATGTTCTGCATACGTGCATGAGTTCATCAAGCAAATTCCATGCAGCTCAAATCATTCAGTCATATGTCAATCTGATATCCATCTCTCAAAAAGATTTGGGGTTGAAAATTCTGTTTTGTAATTTATAATCCATTAAAATTAAAAATGAATTATAATGAAAATTAGTAATAATAATAATAATAATAATAATAATAATAATGGTAATAATAATAATATAACAATATACAAATTAATCAATAGCATTAATAAATATTGTACATACAAATAAACATACATGAACAACACATTCAACATATATTCAAGTGTACATTATGATATTTCAATTAGTACAAACTGACTACATGTACCAAACCAACTGCGACTTTTCCATACTGGTATTTAAAACAACAGTGTACAACCTACACAACTGTAGTTGACAACCCTTAGTTTCATCACCACATGACAACTGTTGAAAGAGTAACAGAAGTTCAGGCCCAGATAAATCATTCATCATTCATCACACATCATCTGCTGTATTCAAAATAGTAACAAGAATGTCGCTAAAAGAACTCATTCAATATACCCTCACAGACTTTAAGTTAAATGCTATTCAAGCAAGTTGTTCCCAAATGCTTTCCAACATGAATCTTCCTTTTTTAACTGCATACATGGAAATGTACTTTCAAAAATGTCTGTTGGAGAATGGAGATATTTTTATGAGTTGAATATGAATACTTAATATGTTATCAACTAACCACACCATGCATTGGTCTAAAGTGTAGGCATAATTCATACTGGTATTTTCTCCACAACTTATCAACATGCAAGAGGGATACAGCTCACAGAGTTAAAATCTGGTGAAACAAATCGCGATCTGTGAGCTGCAGTCACTTCCAATCATGTTCACACTTACTAACTTCCGCTCACGCAAAGTTAAAGCACAAATTTGTACATGTTCTGAGTCAAACAGCAGTGTACATTAGTATGTGTGCTGTGGATGTCAAAGGCAAATAAAGTGAAAGTTGGTCCCAGAAATTTTTCCACCGAGAGGAAACTAACTGATTACCGTTATTTCCTGCAGTCCTACCCACCAATTAAGATCCAACATTGCCAAGTTTGAACCCTAGAAAGTGCAAAGTATAAAACTACAAGTAGCAACATGTAAAATGTACTGAACATACATGTAGTCGTCGTCTCAAGTGCAAACATGTGTATCACACAAATCATGTACTGTAGCTCTGTATAGAAGATTGGTTTGAAGGAAAACAGGCTCCAGTGCTCATGCAGCTTTTCCTGTTAAAGGCACTGTATAACAGTGTTTCCAGTTAAAAAAATCTGAGCTGCATGATTCCCCATGCTACCAGTGTCTCTGACATGGTCTAAAAATGAAGCCCTGAAAAAATTGCAGTTTAAAATGATCAGGAAGTGCTTTAAAAAGTAAAAATCATTGAGAGACCATATCAGCTTTCCCCCATAGACTCCTGTGTTGCAGAATTTCCTATCGCTTGATAGGAAATTAATGTGCCAATTTGTATCTGCACATATTGTACTAGTTACAGTATAACTGTCCAAACTTGTGTGTTCTAAGGTGTTTATTTGTCCATTCAAACACTGTCAGATGTGTCAGATAGCATAGTTTGACAATTTTTTAACGTGTCTTCCACAGTGTTATATAGTGTCTTTAAGAGCTGGAACATTTGATTGAAACATTCTTTACATTAACAATGCTCTGGTAGGATCTCTGGTTAAAAATTACTGATCTGACCCATTTACCGGTACATTAGTCTGTTGCCACTGTGAATGTGTAATTTCCATAGAGTGAAAGGCATTGTTTAATAATGTTTCCAGTTTTAAAAAATCTGAGCTACATGATCCCCCATGCTACTGATGTCTCTGTTAAGTCTAAACATGAAGCCCTGAAAAATTGCAGTTGAAAATGATCATTTGAAGAAGTGAATATTATTGAGCGACCATCCCAGTTTTTCCCCATAAACTGCTATGTTCTAGAATTTTCATTGGCTGAGAATAATTCAGGTGTCAATTTTTATATGTACATAGTTTGTTAATGGAAGCATAACTGTCTATAAAAGTTTTGTGTTCATATGTCTATTCAAACACTAACTTACATGTTCGAGAGCAAAGTTTGACAATTTTTAAATGGGGCTTCCACAATGTTATATAGTGTCTTTAATACAGGCACATATCCGGTTCCGCAGTCAACAGGTTAAGAACAGTAAGTACATTGTTTTGATAATCGTTGTTCCGTACAGGATTTCCTTCTCGTGAACTACTGATACTGACCCCATTGATGTGTACACTAAGGACAGTCAACAAAAAAGGTTCTTAAAATACTTCATAATGCTCTGGGTTGGCAGGATATCTTGTTCGAGAGACTTGTTGTTAGTATTGAAATCTTTACATGTAGTTGTGGTATCAAAAATGGAAAACGGTTAACTAAGAAAACTACACAAAAGTGTAGCATTTCCACCAACCAACTTACATACCTGCCAACCCTGAAAGCCAAGAAATAGGAACAAATTATTAAAAAATTTAAAAAATAGGAACATTCCTGAATTTCCTATACATTACTACAAACAAATTTGAACAAAAATAGGAACAAAGGGGTTAAAATTGCTCTTTTCTTTTCCAATAAATAGGAGTATTCCTACTAGGAACCAGTTGGCTGGTATGAACTTATAATGCCAGATTGAAAGTAGTCCTTAATTTGAGGATACAATGATATAGAGTTTTTGCTGTGAACATTTCACAGTGCAACATTCCCTTCTTGCTCTCTAATTATTACCAGCATAAGCCATGACATTCAAATTTGTCCAGTACTTAGCTTTCCATGGATGCAATTTCTATCAGGGTTAGAGCCATTCTTTAAATCAGTGCTGGTAAATGAATGTTAGTAAACATATTCAAGACAAATCCTTCCAACCTGCATAGAATTGTATGTTTGAATATGTTTCAACTTATTTGGTTCTTGATGATTTTTCATTAATTTTTTTATACTTTTTTATACTTCTTCTAATCCACTCACCGCCCTTTTAGTACAAGTGATCTCTATAGATCTGCATTAACCGTCATGACTCGAGTACTACGTGACTCAGCAGTGGTGACTCGTTCTTGGTACAGTGACTCGACTGACTCGACTCGAGTACCTTGACTCGACTGCTAGTGACTCGTTACAACACTGTAGATCTGTTCGTAGAATATTCTATGATGCGATGTTTAATTTATACATGAAGAGCAAAGAAAACTTTTGATAATAGGGAGTTTAAGGTTGTGTGGACGTAGATTCAGATTTCACAAGGATGACTGTTAATGCTTTAGATTCCACAAAATTATTTTTGTTGAGGTTCAATGTGATTACCGGTAGTGTAAATACCTATCTGAGGAAATTTCTTTGGTGTTGACAATGTCAAATAATTTCATGCACTTGTGTATGTGCACTGGAGATGTTGTAGTGTTTTGCTACACATACATGTACATGTATTCTCAAGACATGTTATACATACATGTACATGTACAGTTTGTGTAAATGACATAATCTACAAATTTACGAAACATGTTATGAATGTATTTTCTTGTATTTCACAGGAATCTGATACAAAATATGGTGAATAGCTGCTAGTCTGTTTTCATGCCTATCAAATTACAATATATTTCTACGACCTAACGAGGCACTTGGTTTGATCTTCAGGAACAGTCGCTGCTCAGTGTTTTCAATAACGTGACGCAGAGATAACACAGATTGGTTAATAGCGGTGGCGGGTAGCCGGGAGTTCCAGCACGATCTGGCAAATCTTAAAAAATGCATTTAGCACCCGCTGGGCCTCGAAAATTAAATCAATTGCGGATAGTTTTACCAAATTTGAAGGCCATCAGGAAGCGAGTCGGTCCCACACGGCCGTTAATATTTTGTACGTGATACAAACTGAAGTGTTTGCCCCGGTTACTAGTCAATAGAACGGAGGCAGCTCTCAGAAGTTAGTCCACTCAACTTACACTGCCATAATGTTTGCACTGTAAAATATCCCCAAAGATCTTTATCGCTATCACCCACATTTTTTTCTCATGTCAGTAAGTTGGCCCAGATTGAATATTGGGCTGAGACAGCAAACATGTGAAAGTAATATAATTTGATATGAAGTCGTTCAATGCTCACAAAGCTCCGACAGTTACTGGTATACCATACTGGTACTCAACCCTCTACAGAACTTCGTAAAATAATACCTAATATCCTTTAAAGGCATCGTCTAACAATGTTCCTAGTTTAAAAGAAATCTGAGCTACATGATCCTTCATGCTTCTAGTGTCGCTCATAATGTCTAACAATGAGGCCATGAAAAAACTGTGGCTTAAAAAGTAAAAATCATTACCGGTAATTTCCCTCATAGGCTGCTGTTATAGAATTGTTAAAGGTTAGTGACATAATTGGGAACACTTGAAAATGCCTCAAGAACCAAATGAGTTGAAATATATACCAACTATACACCAGCTGAAGTAGATCTCCCAGCTGGAAGGATTTGTCTTTAATTTGTTTACTTAAGGAGAATCGAGCATTTATCTTTAGTATCTTAATTTTATCGGGGCACGATAAAAATAGGACCCATAGAGAACCACACAGCAGGTTTGCCTGCCACGAGGGATATTGACATTAGTTACTTTAGAATGAGTGAACCTTTGACTGTAAGATTTTTACAGGAGAATCCTTGCATAATACTTGATTCTAGAGTAATTTCAGCCCAAGTTGTGGACAATCCCCAATCATGTCATTTACCTTTAATTTGTTTAATGTCCATGTTTTGTGTTCCAGCATGTTAAATTCTCCATTCAAACACTATCTTGTTTGTCAAATACATGTATCATTCATATCATCAAAGTTTGACAATTTTCAAATGGGACTTCCCAGTGTACAGACTTGTATATACACAGGTGCCTCAAGTTTTTTTTTTTTCCAGGGGGGGGGTAGGGGGGGTCCTTTTTTTCTGGAGTGGACTTAATTTACAGTGTATTTTGTATAATTTGTATAAGTTTGTAAATTTTTATACACAGGAAACTACAAATCAGCCCCTAGTGTTTTTTCTGCAATGACATGTACTTAGTGTATGAACACCTAAAACAAGGATTTTGTGGTAGTTTCTCTGTGAATTTCCATTGTTAGAGGTTTGACAATACACGCAATACTACAAACATTTCCTATTTATCAAGATTCAAGAACCACACCAAGTTCAAGTATTGCATGTAAATTTCAAGAATAAAATTTCTTTTATTAATTAAAAGTGTTGTTTGAAGGATACATGTACGTTAAATCTAATTTAAGGGTGAACCAGAATTTTTGAAAATAAGAAAAATAATAAACTTACAGATTTAATAAAAAATATTTTCATTTTTTTAATTTTCTGACAATTCATTGCTTTACCATAAACTTTTAGAAGGCTTAGTGGTGCTGTATACTGCTACATGTATACAGCACTTGTAATAAGTAATTTTACGTATAAACAGCTTTTTAATGAGATTCTGAAAATTTTAACCCCAAGACTACAAGTATTGTATATTAAGCAGTTGAGTTCTGTTATTGAAACATAAACTCAGGCATGGTTCTCACATAATTTGTTTTTTATTTTATTGGACATTGCATGGTTACACAGTAATTGAATTGTGTAATAAGTGCGTAATTAAAATCTATTTAATTTATGAGTTTGCTATTAAAGGTAAATGACATGATTGGGGGTAGTCCTCAACTTGGGCTGACACTACTCTAGAATCAAGTAAACTAAATAATTCTCCTGTGAAAATCTTGTAGTCAAATGTTGACTCATTCTAAAATAACATATGTCAATATCCCTCGTGGCAGGCAAACCTGCTGTGCGGCTCTCTATGGGTCCTATTTTTATCGTGCCCCGATAGAATTAATGTTCATGCTTGATTCTCCTAAAGTAAACAAATTAGAGACAAATCCTTCTAGCTGGGATATCCTCTCCAGCTGGTGTATAGTTAGTATATATTTCAACTCATTTGGTTCTTGGGGCATTTTCAAGTGTTCCCAATCATGTCACTTACCTTTAATGACGTATCAACAGGTATATGTACATGAGTTGGATTGATAGTTTGAGAAGATTGAGAAAGTGTAAAGTTAAATGTGTCAATCAGAAAATGGCTCATACAACTGTGAACAGTACATGTATGCGACCCAGTACATGTATGGGTCCACACAAGCAGTAAACCCCAAAAGCCATTCCAATCATTCACCATCTTTACTCTGTTTCGGTTTGTATAGGCTCTACAAAAAACCAACAAACCAATGTTTGTTATTACAATATCTTTAGCTTTTTCAGGTTTGTTAGGAAAATGCATTTCCATTTTCACAAAAGAAACTTTGCTCGAGAGCACCACCCCAACCCCCCCCCCCACCCAAAAAAAAAAAAAATCACTTCATAGGACTTGTAGTTGAATAATTTCAATTTGCAAGAAACCTGTTTTTTTAATGTATGAACTTCTGGGCACCACACACTCACCAAATTATAGCAAAAAAATGACTGAACAATCTACATGTATTGAATCACAAGCACAGCAGTCGACAAGATGGTACTAGACACCCCCCCCCCAAAAAAAAAAAAATGAAATAACAAAAATAAACATAATACAATTTAAATAATAAAGAATAGAAGAATAAATACACAGCAACATCACAAATAAAGAAATACCATATACAGTGTGTCTCCAAAATAATTGGTGCAAGCTCAAAAGCGCCCTCTTTGTCTTTGGTAATGAGAAAAACATTTTTGTGACATCATGCTTACATGTATCACCATCAAGGGCATAGTCTTACATGTAGCTTATAAATTCCATTTGTTCTGTTCAGTTTGCTTGTTTACATCCTGAACAGCGTAGGAAATAACCCAGGGCGACGGGCGATTTAGCCCCTGGCAAAGCCCAAATCGCCCCCTAAAATCCCCCAAACCCAGTTCTTTGGGGTGACCATTTGCTTCAGAATCGTCCTCAGATTTGCTACGAAAAACTTCACATATTTTTTGTTATTATGGCAACGAAACAAAAATGAATTAAATGGTTGCTTTTTTGGATGAAGCATTAGCTGAAATATCAGCAATCTTTCATTGCATTCTTCAAATTCTGATGTGCAACAAAAAGGTAGCCCCAGTGGTAGCAAAATAGGCCCCCCAAATTAAAAAATAGCCCCAAGGCTCTAATAAAAATTGCCCTAAAAGAATAAAAATTAATTCCTACTCCGGTTAGTTAACAATGAAAAGGTAAAATCACAAATGTGCCACTTTTACTATAGTCACGATAGCATCAGGCCCTCTTCGCGCAAAAGTGACACAATTGTGATTCGACAGTTTTGTTGTTTACAAGATTATCTCGAGATCAAAACAAGCAACTTGAAAAGAACAAACAGCATATGAAAGCTAAGACTTTGCCCTTGCCGTTGACGTAAACAGGTGTCATAGCAGTACTTTCCAACTGTCAGAGAGGGCGCTTTTCACTTGAACAATTTTTGAGTCTCAAAAAATTGTGCAAGTAAAAAGCGCCCTCTTCGGCAATTAGAAAATGATCTTGTGGCATGATGCTTACATCAACGTCAAGGGCAAACTTTTAGCTTTCAAATGTCATTAGTTTTGTTCAATTTGCTTATTATAATCTTGAGATATGTTGTCAACAACAAAAGGGTGGAATCACAATTTTGTCACCTTTACTCCGGACTGAAGTCAAAGTGGCACAATTATGATTTCACTCTTTCTCATTTAAATTAACATATCTCAAGATTAAGACAAGTAAACTGAACAAAACTAACGGTATTTGAAAGCTAAGACTATGCTCTTGACGTTGATGTGAGCACCAAGCCACAAGAGTATTTTCTAATAGCCAAAGAGGGCCTTTTTCACTTGCACAATTTTCTTTGAGACACACTGTACATGTACATGTACTTTGTACAATCTACGCGAAAGGAAGAAATTGCACATGTAGTCTCTAAGGCAAAAGTCATGGGAATACAGGTGCACAGCTAAATATATGAACTATGTGGGCATGTATTGTAGGTTTCTCTGCTAAGAAAATTTAGGAAATTTCATCAAGGTTCAAGAACACATCTGAAGCAATCATAGATGTAAACATCACTCTCCTTGAGCCCTTGAACACCCCAAGCTAGTGCCTACATGTACCTAATACCAACTTAACCCGTTGGCTAAGAGATTCTGAAAATACCATAGGTTCCCGTAGCCAACAGTTTAAAGTGATAGGCTAACATTGTGGAGCTTCAATTTAAAAAAATTGTCAAACTTTGATATCTGAGCTACATAGTAGTGTTCAAATGGACAAATAAACACCCTAGAATACAAAAGTTTGGAAAGTTACATTGCCAATGGCAAGTTATACATGAATAAACAATAAAACTCGGGGCGAGTTTTATTAACCGAGGTGTACACACAGTGAGTCTATGGGAGGAAATGGGCAAGTGAATCTGGTCAACTTACGGTTTTCACTTTTTTAAAGCACTAAATAATCATTTTGAAATACAATTTTTTCAGGGCTTCATTTCTAGACCTCATTAAAGACACTGGTAGCATGGGGAATCATGCCGCTCAGATTTTTTTAACTGTGGTAAATGTTAGCCAATACCTTTAAACAGGGCTCGACACTAGCACTTGCCCGGTTGCCCGGGGCAAGTAAAATTTCATGTCGGGCAAGTAAAAAATCAAAATGTCAAAATTTACTTGCCCAACTGGGCAAGTAAAATTTTGATCATGAAATGAGCAAAACATGTCTAGAAGTCTTAAACAAAATTTGTTTAAAATTTTGGGTTCAGTTAACATATATTTATCATTATTTTGTTCATTGTGCCTAATTTTATTACTCTTTAATAAATCACATTTTACCTCAAAAGTAAAAGAACAAACCTCCAATGCTATAAAAGGGCCTTTATTGAATAAAATTGATGAGAAATCATTTTTTTTAAATGTTTTTTTGTTATGATTTATTTTCGGGCAAGTGAATTTTTCATTCGGGCAAGTAAAAATCTGAAAGTGATAATTTCACTTGCCCGAAAGGGCAAGTAGGAAAAAAAGTTAGTGTGGAGCCCTGCTTTAAAAGATTAAAAAAATTCAGATGTTAGACCCAATTTCTAGTGACATTTAGTAATGGTACAGTGCTATACTGAAGACCGGTCTGTCCTCTGCAATTACCATCAAACTCGGTAAACCCTAATTAAAATTGGCCAAGTGCCCGTGGTAATCTTATAATGCCTTTAATGTACAGTAGTCTACAATGGATGTTTTCTTGACCTATCAACATTCATCTGCATGTAGACTTGTACATGTCCGTACTACTTGCACCACTCAAAAAGCCTGTAATTAATTTTGCCTCATCTCCGCATAATCTTTACGCGTGTAAATCACCAGGTAGCGAAGATCCCTTGTAATGATTACTGGCAGGGAGGAGAGTGGGGGTGGAGGGGGTTGAAATTAGTGGGTTGGTTAAAGGCACATGGTCAAGCAGAGTGAAATACTGTCCCCTTTGACTAAAATGATGAAAGGGAGGGTGAAATGTTTCCCCACAATACAAAGAAATTTGCCTTGGTTGTAGGACAGAGTAGTGTAATCATTGACTTCTTGCAACCTGTGAACAGGAAGTTGTTACCCTGCTGTGAGCATCACTCTGCCACTTGTATACTTTTACCTAATGTTTGAATATTGTCTATATTATAAAGGGAAACAACAGGGTTGGAAGCATTCATTAACCCATTCACTGAAATTCTGTAATTCCCATAGAGTTAAAGGTTAGTGACATGATTGGGAACACTTGAAAATGCCTCAAGAACCAAATGAGTTGAAATATATACCAACTTTACACTAGCAGGAGTGGATCTCCCACCTGGGAGGATTTGTCTGTAATTTGTTTACTTAAGGATAATCCAGCATAAACATAGGAGTATCTTAATTTTATCCGGGGACGATAAAAATAAGCCCCATAGAGAGCTACACAGCAGGTTTCCGTGCTACGAGTGATATTGACATTGTTTATTTTAGAATGAGTCAACGTTTGACTGCAAGATTTTCACAGGAGAATCCTTGCATAGTTTACTTGATTCTAGAGTCGTTTCAG